>JAJHUR010087888.1:0-14788 GCA_027495735.1 Lutjanus campechanus | reverse complement strand
AAGAGACAGTGTGTGTGTGTGTGTGTGTGTGTGTGGTTAAGTGTGTTTGCTGTGTACACACCTGGTGGGCAGGTGTTAAACTTCAAACCAGACTCTGCTGGCTGCAGCAGCCTCTCTATGAGACCACGAGAGAGCAGAGACGGGGAGAAGATGACCGGCCGCTTAGTCTGAACCTGCACCGGCTGCACAACACTGTACGGGATCAAGTGCTCCTCGTGACCTGAGGGGACAGGCACACATCAACGCAGAGTAAACACATACACAGATGCAGTGGAGCAAGAACTACTCACATCTTTTACTTAAAGCTACTACAAGGAACTTTTATATGGTGTCAGTTTTGGATGTCCCTGTGGACAAAAGCAGTAGCAGTAGGGATAAAAAGTACAATACTGGCATCTGAAATGTAGTGAAGTAGAATTGTAAAGCAGTATACAATGTAAATACTCAAGTAAAGTACAAGTATCTCAAATTTATAATTAACTCAATTTACTTGAGTAAATGTACTTAGCTAATTTCCACCACGACACGGTTTGTCAAAGAAAACCAATAATTTTATGTAATTAATGTGGATCTTACGTTTGCTCAGCGTGTAAAGGACCTGCTGTGTGGAACCAATCCCACGGGAACAAGGGTCCACCGCCTTGACCAATCGTACACGTCCAGGTGCTTTTTTCAAGAACTACAGGAAAATGGAGGAAAATTAAAATCTAATAGCTGTGTTACCAGTTGTGTAATTGTTTGGTTAAACACACTGACAGAAATAGAGCCACCTGTTCATATCATTTCAATATGAGCAGTCTTACCACCTTCTTTTTGAAGTCCTTTTGCTCCAGGGCCATTTTTCGTAACCTTATAAGTAACAGCTGTTGTGCCCTGAGATGGAAAATGGTACAGTCCAGGTTATTTACAGTCCTATTTCTGTATCATAAAAATATGCCTTTCAGAGCTATTGTTAAAAAAAAGTCCTCACTGCCCCAAAATAATATAGCAGTAAAATGAAGGTCTAGTTAGCGTACCTGTTGTAGTTGGGCATGGTTCCTGCCTGCAGGGGCTTGGCTGTGTGTGGGTCCACCAAGGAACAGCGCCACTGGTATTTTCCATTGTACCTTGTGTCTGTGACATGAATAATGTCATCACAGGACACACCAAGAGATGGCGGATCACCGTGAGGCTCCATGTTGAGATTGACACGCACGTAGAAGGAGTCAGCACCCATAAAATTAGGTGCTGAGAGCAGTGAGCACAACTTGGAGTATGCTGAGGACAGGAAACAGAAGACGACACAGCTTAGTCTCACGTTTCGGAGACATGGACGGACATAACTTTACGTGTGTCATGGGGAGAGGTTTGAATACAGTCAGACTCACCCTCTGGATTGCTCTGATGTTTGAGTGTTGAGGGCTCGGTCCACCACTGCAGAGAGAAGTGGGCGACCTCAGCAGTGCACTGAGCCAGCAGCACACTGCCCCCACCAAACAGAACCCGCTCCAGCTGGACAACATGAGCACAAAACAGCACGTTATGTTCCAGCCTTTCCAGCCCCTTCTTTCTTACGTTTCATTTCATTTAAACCTTCAACAATCTATCAAACCAAACTATCATAATCCTCCTCAAAACAAGATAGTGAGTCACCTTCCAGTGTTTGATTATTTGTGTTACATTTAAATGCTTGTTTTCTGGTTCCGACATGTACTGTGTTGTCACAGTTTGTTGCATTGCTGCCATCTTTGGCTCACTGCTTATGTGTTAAAATAAAATGGTTATCAATGTATTTTACACCCTATTTGCATTGACTGAATAGTATTTGATATCAATACACAATACCAAAAATGTCACAGTGGGAATTCTTTAACTTCAAGGCAACATTTACATTATAACACTTTTCCATGACTTAATTATCAAATAGAGTATATTAAACAATTAGAAATTAAACTTTACTCATCTATTAATGTGAATCCAATATTTCCAAGATTGTAAAATGTCAGGAAAAGACATTTTCAGACAATTTTTGTGGAGAGAGATGATGGAACTGAACCATGCGAGGCAGGCCGTAAAAAAGGGGATTTAACATGACCTCCACGGAGTCATGTGACAAACACTGTTATTAATTTCCTGAGGGCTCTGTCTCTTTAAGTATTGCACCATAATTGAGGATGTATTGTGTGAATGTAACAGGCCAACACTGAGTATGTTACCTAGAGGCAACACTACCTCAGAGGGATAAGCATTAGCTGAAGCCCTCATTCTTATTATTAAGCACTTATTTGCATATACACACATGATTTATTCACATTATATCCAGACGGACACAAACCTCTAGCAGCTCACTGCCCTCCTTCAGTCCACACTGTTCAGCCGGGGAACCAGCTCTGACGTGGCTGACAAAGATCCCTGTTCGGTTTCCTCCAACTATCGTTATGTCATCAGCTAGACTGGATTTTCTGTTCTTTGGTGAGGTGGGGGGGCTTGAAGATGGGGAGCGGGGGGGTATCCTGAGGAAAGGCAGGGATGAACGACGGACAGCAACAGATAAGTACGGTGTGACATGTTCAGCAGAGAAGTACAACTCAAAGAGTCTGCTCACTTTCATAATCAAAAGGTTCAATTTTGTGCTCTAAAAATGTTTTTTTTTACATATTCACATCATGTATGTAATGTGAATATTTGCACTTACAGCATTAAACCAAACAATTATTAATTTCTAATGAGATATTAATCACTCAGCTTTGTTTTGTTTTTTTTCCCCAAATATAACTACAGTATATCTGCAAGAAATTTTGCATTTTGACCATGCAGTTGTGTCATAAAATATCCATGTGCAAATTTTCACAACATAACCTTGTAAAATAAACCCCCTAAAATGTTCTTGATAAACTCTAAACAACGTTCATAAGTATATTTTGCACATTTGTACATCGCATTTTTTCCCACTTGTTTCATAGATTTAATATATATGTCAGGGCTTTAACAATACTTTGAGTGGCTTTCATTGACAGGCGTCAAACTGTGAGGTGTGTACCTGGGAACACTGGGATCGGGTTGGGGTGAGGATACTGCCGGCAGGTTGACCAGGTCAGGGGGGAAGAGGTGGGAGTGTAGGGAGTTACAGGAATCCCACAAAGAAGGTTCACTCTGCTCACCTGGAAACACCAGAAAGCATGACAATCATAGACAATCATTAAGAAGTTAATTTGTTTTGTTTTTTTCTGTATGATGGATAAATAATAGAAGTTAATAAGGACCTGAAGGCCTCACTTTGTTTGAAACGAAGGCTGAGACAGTCTAAAATGACAGATTTAAACATACAGTACCTGTAATGTTATCATTCTCATCACTGCCCCAGGAGTCTAAGTCAAACCTATTAAGAGCAGAAAAAAAGAGAAGTTGCTCAAATGAAGCGAAGGTGAAGAAATGACTTATAACAGGCTGAAAATATTTATCGGCAGTGTTATGTTGAACTGATAAACTCACTCTGTGTTAAATCGTCGGTTGATGGAGTTCATACACGGAGGAAAGGGGAACGTGGAGAGCCGATTTATTTCCTTTTCATTGTCGTCTGCCTGAGGGTAGAGAGGTGAATAAAACACACTGATTCTGACTCTTTCGTCCTTCTATTCCTGTGCTTGTTAAAGGTGAAATATGTAATACTGCTCAAAAATAGGTTCTGCTGTCCAAATATAAAAAACCAAGTTGGAGCAGGTTGTTTGCCTCCACCCACTCCTTCCTCGAAGCTCAGGCAGGTTGCCTGCAGGCAGCAGTAAATCCTACACTGTAAGTTGATCAGCTGTTTATAATTTGTCAGTTGTCTGACAATGTAAAGCTAAGCTCATTATGCTGACAACAAAAGCCCACTGCTCCAAAAATACACACTCTGGAGTCCAGTGACTGCCTGCTTACTGCCTGCTTACTGCCTGCCAGACTCCATTAACATATTGCCCAATTTAACTGTTATGAACACGTACTCCTTCCAAAAGATTATTAATGATTTCCTACAACTCATAAACAGACACTTACTCATTTGGCGAACATTTGACGTTAATGTTAGTTCCATGTTAAGTGAATAAATGTGAAATAGGCAGTGTGCAGAAGGCTAAAACAAAAAACATTCAACTCCAGAATTGGAAAAGAAGTTATCAAAAGATAACATGCGATGTTGTCAGATAAGCTAGTATTTCAACTTAGATGACATGGACATGGTCATTTTATGATTCAGTACAGTAAATATATGACATATTTACTGTGATACTCACTGACGAGAGGAGATTCTCCTCTGAGGTGGAACGAGAATCTGTGAAGGAGCAGAAAGAAAATTAAAAAAATAAATAAATAACTACATGAAATAAATGAAGCACTTTATTATAAGTATTTTCCTGTGCAAAACTTAAGAAATCATCTTCCATGTGTCAGTGCACACAACTCACCCTCTGAGTTTTCATTGGCTTGACCATTAGAGGGCGTCTGTGGCACAGAAAAGAAAAAAGAAAGGACTGAATGCGGTACGGCCTCACAGCTGGTGAGAGGTATTATGTGCAGGTACTAACAAGCTAAGAGTTGCATAAGAATCTACTACAATGTCTCACACTCCACACAATAATAAGATCCTTGTCCAACAGCTACATTCCTCACATAGTATAATAATAATAATGGGAGAAAGCATGTTGTTACAGTCTGCAGAACAGTTGTGACCTGTGAAAACGATCCCTTACAGTACACAAAGAAGAGGTTACACTACGTAATGATTGACAACAGCCGCAGATTCCTATGATGAGGACCACTGATTCTGATTTAAATCATGGCCATGGCGACTGTGATTCTACTGTTATTGTGAGTGTTTCATGCCAGCTCTGACCTTTCGCAGCAGCAGACGTGTGCTACTGGTGCGGGGTCTCAGGTCCAGGCCGAGGGAGCAGCAGGGGCCGTAGCACTGGTCCTCGCTGCACAGGGACAGGTGGGACTGCAGGGGCAGACACAGGGATGGAGAGGGTTGTATAAAATGTTCTGTGGTTGCAGTGGGACAGACAGTGGTGCACTCCCGTGTTAACTCACACAGTTCAGACAGGGGCTGCTCTGCTCCATTTGCTCCCGGCTCCTCTCCCTCTCCAGCTCCCTCTGCTGCTGCTCCAGGTTGGCCTGCAGCTCTGCAATGCGTTTACGCAGGCGGTTCTTGTCCAGCAGACAGTCAGTGTATTCCAACTGCAGGCTGTCTCGACTGTGCAGAGCCTGGTAATAAGATGAAAACAAAAGTAAAAGTAAGTTTGTATGGTGTAAAAAGACTAGTCAGGGATGGCTACGCACTGGCAGACTCAACTGCAACACAACTAAATACAAATGTGGCTTGATAAAGAGGACCACAAGTGTCACAGAAATAGTAATACAGCATTGAATCAGTTAATAACTGTACAATAAAAATCTGAATCTATAGATTAATAGCAATAGTAAGAAACTATTTAAGACTTTAATGGGCCATAATATCCATGCTTCCTCAACCACCTTCTCCTTCCCACATCAGTGTTATACGTCTGCATATGATATGCCAGGTGATAGCCAATCAGAGAGCGTGTTACATCCTATGGCTAATTTGCATTGTTTTACCTTGTTTAAACAGCACAAGGCCCAAAGTGGAAATGCAAACGGGAAAGGAAATCTGTATTCTTAATTAAACTGCATTTTCAAATAGATTTTTAAACTCCATTATTTATTAATCCATTAATGTATTTTAAAATGATGTACTTATTGACTGTTTTACTTTGATGTTGTAAATCCCTTTTCAATTTGAACTATTTATTGATGGGTTAATATTTCATATGTTATTCTTTATGTTAGTCTTTATTACTATAGTCTTTTTATTGCCCATTGAAATATAAAACAAGGAATCATATTGCAGTTTAATCTATTTCAGGGATGCCAAAACCTTTTCCCTTGAACGGCAAAAACTGAAAGTTAATGTTGGACCATGAGCCAAAAGAAACAGTATTATCAGAATGCAAAATGATACTAGAATCCCAAGTTCCCTTAATTTACTCACTTCCTGCACAAAGTGTCACTCTGACCTCGTGCTGAGATTATGAAAAATTAAGTATCCTACATATTATATGTGTATGTTATGTGTGATTGTCTGTCCTGTTTCTGCTTGTCTTCTATATTCATAAATAAAATCAATCAATCAATCAATCAATCAATCAATCAATCAATCAATCAATCAATTCCAAAACACATGGCAGGTCAAATCAAATCTATTGGTGGGACAACTTTGGGCAGCCCTGGTCTATTTATACTTATATGAATAAAACGGCTTTGTAAAAAGAAATAATTCATTCCCGTCTTGATTGAATAATTTGTTATTAATTAATGAAATGCTTTATTACTATTTCCGAGACTCTTGTGATCATCCGTACTTTGATGCATGCTGTAAGATAGTCGCTGGTCACATGCTGCAACACTTGTGACCCATGAGTCCTCCACTCACACTGACCTGGTCTCTCTCCTTTTCCAGTTCCATGATCTGGTTGAAATAGGACATGGCCCTCTTCTGCTCAGTCTCCCAGTCCAGCTGCAGAGTTCTCACCTTCAGCTGTAGCTGCTCGCACTGCGACTCCAGCTACAAACACAGTTTACCGTTACAACCTCTCCTCAAAGGCAGAAAAGAAATCAGACTTTTAAACAACAAATGAAGTTAAAAATCCCTGCGACTGTTGTTCACCTTGTCCCTGTGCTCCTCAGCGCTCTGCAGCTCCCCCTGTAGTTTGGTAATGATGTCACAGAGCTCCTGCCTCTGCTCTGCAGATTCCCTGCGGTCCTGCTGCAGGATATCCATCAGAGCCTTAGATAAACAACAGAGAGAACCGTTTTAGGACATAAAACACTGCACCTCGGTAAAAAAAGCCGACAAAATTTTTGGCATGTGGGACAAACTGTGGAAGAAGCAGTATGGCTGATTCTGACACAAAAAGAAACATAAACAAAGTAGCTTTAAGAAGGATATTTAAAACATACTATGACTCCAGTGACAGGAACAGAGTCCCTCATCTGGGTTCCTTTACTCTCAGATTTGTGAAGCTCAGTACGGTGCAGCGGCTTCTCTGGTAAAGCGGGCGGAGAACCGTTTACACCCTTTAAGTGCAAACTGTTTCGTTTTGCTGGTGTAGTATCTCCTGGAGTGTTGAGTGTCTCTGCCTCTGTCAGCCTGGACCTCAGCTCCTCCACCTGTACAGGAAACAAACAAAGCAGCCATTAGCCCAAACCCTGACATTTTCAAATGTAGGATTTTACTTTTTTACTAGGTATGTCTTATGCAGCTGTAAAACACATGGTCTGTAGTTCCGTCTATGCTTCTAGATTTTTTTTATGTGAACTGAAGAGTTCTGGAGATGTTGACCATAGAGATGTTGGTCTACTCTCCAGTATAATGGGACTAAATGGCACTCAGCTTGAAGTGCCAGAAAAATACATCTGAAAAATTCAAAACCATGATTTTTGGGAATTGACACACTTTTCAAAAATCATGACCATTTGGTTACTCAGGATAATCCACAGACTTTGTTGTGAGCAGTTTTTTGTAGGAACTACTTTCTTTCTGAAGTAGAATCTAACAGAATTATTTAAAATGCAATGATGTGGCTAACGGACTGTTTACCTACATTAATGATAATACATTTAACTAATCTTATAAGATAAAAGACATGCTGTTTGTACTATAAATACCAATAACGTCAGTACAGGGCTATTATGTAAGATATGTGGTATTTTATTACAGGAATCAGAGCTAAATAAGACATAAACCAAACTGTTTATTATACACAATTACAAAACCTACTACATACCTATATTAGCAGGCGCACTGCACATAAGTGAACACAACCATAGTGGAAATAATGCAGTTCTTAGTAAGGTCACCATCTTTTAGGGGGAAGAAAACCACAAATATTTCCAGGTCTTCGCAGCCAAGCGGTTGGTACCTCAGTGCGGCAGTCGGCATGTTGTGACAGCGCACAAACAAAATCAAAGTGAGGCTGATAACATCTACACAGCTGGTTTGAACTGCTCACTTCAGTTCTTATGCTGCACATACATGCCAGCTGAAGCAGTTTCACCTGCAAGGCCTTGGGCAATGTTATTTGCTGCCTTATCACTCTGTCAAATGAAACATTTATTTTTGTTACCCTTACAAAACATATGCCTGCACATCAGATACAGCATATTTTGTAACAAACTGTATCTCTAGCAAACAGACCCATGTAATAAATAGAAACTTCTGGCCTAAAACAGCACCTTAAAGTTTAAAGCAACAGGCGACAGGGGGAAAAAGTCGTCTTGTGACAAGAAAATCACTTTTCCTATCAAATCCACCATTACTTCAGCAGCTGCTTGTACAGTCCGGATCAGCTGAGGAATGTGGTGGTAGAAGAGGTATGACTCATCTGCACTTCACTCTTAACACTGAAGAGGCCCCCGGCTGCTTCAGCTTCAGCTTCGGCAGAGTTTCTCAGGAAAAGACTGTGGCCTTGTTAGACAACTCATGAATCATTATATCTGGAAGTTCATTAAGTTTATAGACCTGACTGACGTGAAAAAAATGTACAGTCTCTTTAACACTTTAAGAGAGTAAATTAAAGATAATATAAAAACATGTTGGAATTCACTTGTACAGTGTACGGTTTCTGTTTTTACATATGCCGTTCCCAATCGACCTACCTGGCTCAGTAGCTCCCTCTCCCGGTTGGAGGCCTTGCCTTGCTCCTCCAGGGCCCTGGAGTACTTCACAGCCTGCTCCAGGTGCCTGTCCTTCAGCTTGCCCAGCTCTCGACTGGCCGACTCCCAGTCCTGACGCAGCCTGGAGATCACAAATCATCCAGTGCACACATTCTCTTACAATTCAATTTCAATTTAATCAGCTTTACTGACATGACGTTTTGTTGCCAAAGCAAAAAGTCAAATTATACACGACACATTCAATACAATACACAGTAAATAATGAATGTTGAAAGTGAAAAAAAAAGAAAAGAATAATAAACAACATCAGCAATATTTAAACAATATATAAACACAGCTGTGAGGGGAATCAGCATTTATCATTCGTTGTTGTGTTTGTCCCGTATGCTGTGACATGCACTGACTTACAGTATGTTGCAGCTTACTCTTACTTTTTCTCATTGATTCCTTTTTTTGTGAAACACAAGGTTAGCACTGTGTTTTCTGTGATCTGCAGTAAAACATTATTCAATCATGGATTCATTCACTCACTGAGGCTTGAGACAATATCATTATTATAAATCAGTAGATTTACACAGCAGATCCCCCCTCTAAAGTGGAAGCTTAGTCTCTTAATAGCTGGAGATTTTTTCCTTAAGAAAGTGACAAAATCGACTAAAATGTTACAAACCAGCAGGTAAGCTTCTAGAGGCTTACTTAATGTTATTTGCCTCCCTCATCTCATCATCATCACCAATAACCACAAAATACTGTATAACTAATCAAAAAAATAATATATCTGAACAAAAATCTGCTTATTTTAACTGGCTGACTGTGCCTGGAAAAATGCAAACACAGGCTTCTTTCATCTTCTCTCAAGGAGAACCGACCCAGTGGAGCGACTACACAGAAACTGCTAATCTTCTTGCGGATGGTCTTGTTTGCTTATGTATCATATAAAGGCATCAGTGTTATATTGAGACTCTTTCAAGCCACTCCTTGTAGCTTTAAGCTATCAGTAGAAGAAATTACCTGGCTGTCAGTGAAAGTTTCTTCCATGAGTCATTGCTTACCTTATGTGAATTTAGTGAATATGATTATCTGAGACGGGATTTTCTTTTCACAGCCTGATAACAGAAGAGCAGGATACAAATGTAAAGGAAAGACTCAGCTAACAACAAGAGTGAGACAAACCTCTCTAGCTGCAGCCTGTCGTGACGTAACTCCTGAGCTTTACGTTCGGCACGGCTACGTTCCTCCTCCGCCATCCGGCAGCGCTGAGACAGGCGACGCTCGCACATACGGCTGTTTCGAAGCTGCTCCCTCAGTTTACGCACCTCCAGAAGCAGAAACTGGGTCAAACCTTCTGGACCCTCCTCGTCTGGGGAGTAAAGATGGGTTATAGGTCATGGAGGCCATGAGCACATGGGGACGCTAAAGTCACATGCAAGTTAGAGAAGATATACATTGACTCGTACTGTAGTATACGGCATAAATCAAATAAAAACGCACAGATCCCAGTTCATCGAATGCAATCATTTGAGTTTTCTTAATGTAGGTAGACAAGTAAAACGGAATAGTAATGTTAAGTCTGACAAACTTAAGATAGTACTTTGAGCACAACAAATGGGTCCAGCAAATTAGCAGTTGTTTGCTTTAGTTTTTTAAGCTTTCTCCACATTTCTTTTTCACATTGTATGCACTCGTTACATTCATAATTATCTGGGTACAATGAAACTTGTGTGCATACTTTGTGCTAAATTCTTTGTGTTGCAGCAAAGGTCAAAATCTACCAAGAGAAACCAACTTTTGTTTTAAGACTTTCTCTAAAGGTCCCATACTGACCTGACATCCTCTGATGTTCGTTTTAAAGACCATTAGTGCCAAACATCTGAAAGCTTTTCATTATGTTCTGCTTGTTTAACACTCCCTTCATACCTTTAGATACTCTTGAGCATCATAAAAAGAAAGAACTGTGTGCTTAGCTGTACAGAGATTACTTATCCACGAGATGACATTGAACATTTGAGTTTATGGCTCTGAAATTGAGTTGAGTGCTTCTACCTGAAGTCTGATTGTTCGCCATGTAACTTTCAATTATAAACCTCAGTGAGGTTGTTTAAAGGATTGATGTTAATAGCTTTTAATGTGTTTACTATGTGCCAGTAAAGAGCCTTTTTACACAACCTCCCATGTAGATGCCCAGACAAAACAAGTGGGGCCGAGTCATTTTTTGAAAGTCAGATCAAAGTCTCAAGGCTACACTTTGAAGTACAGCTGTGCGTTTTGGGCCTGAAATCTTTGCAACCAAATTCAATGTCTAAAATCTAAACCACTCACAGAGTTATAGTCAGCGTTTCCAATCATTAAAATCAATACATGTATTCACTGAAATACTTAAATAATCAGTATTTCCAATTAAATAAAGTGTCTTTTCATTCAAAGGTTATCCATGAAAATTCTCATACCATAGACCTCATTACTCTCTATCCTCTCTTTACATATATGATTGAAAAATCCTGAGGTTACTCACTGAGAAGAACATTAAACAGAGAGTGACTGCCTTAAAATATGCCAGCAGATTGACGACTCTTAACAGGCCTTCACAGGATATTTTCACGTCATATTAGTATTTCGGTTGATGTTTTTTTAAGCCCAAAGTTGCTGTAAAGATCTGAAATGTCTAACCTAACTCTGTGACAGCTGGACTGTCATAAAGGTTCAGACTGTCATCCTCGACATGCACAGAAATACCTGCTTACCCAGTATGAGGGAGCATCGTTGTGTGGGCTGTTCTCCAGTAAGCTGTGTGTATTGCTCTGGGTGGTAAAACTCCAGTGATTCCATGAAGGCCTGAAGACCTCGCTGGCCCTGACCACGCAGGATGTCCAGCAAACGGCCTGTATAGGAAAGGAGAAAAAAAAAAGTGTTCTGACATCACTCTCAACATCTGAAAAATCGTCAATGCAATGCCCTGCCTGGTTTCATTATAAGTCTATGATTATCCTCCGTCTTTGTCTTCGTCTCCAACGGTGACAACATTAAAAGCAGTAAACTTATGCCAACTCATGTCAGCATTTTGGTACTGTAAACTCTCACAGCTGAAACAGAAAAAGAAATGTTCGGGTTCTGGTTAAGTCGGTAACATGACATTATGATGTGATGTTATGTGACATTATGCTCATTGGAACACGTTTCTGTGCAATGTTTCATACAGATTACATGCAACACAGAAGTTACAAGCACTTTTGCAGTGTGTGATTTGTGTGGCAGTAATGATGTTGGTAGCGTTAGCTAGGAAGGGTTTGAACGCTAACATTACCTGTTGCCTAATGGTAGCTCCTAATGGTAGCTAGGGTTATCAAATATCTTGTTTATGCTTGAAATATGGCCCAGTTTCCTTCTGGATTTTCACGATCTTGTACCTACTGCAACTTACGAGGAAAATGGCCGCCATGTGAACATGGTGAATATGTAAAAAAAACACACTGTCTTCAACTGTGACAATATCAAAAAACAAAGCAATAAACTGACACCAGCTCATGTCAGCATTTTAGGTACTGTAAACTACAACAGCTGAAGCAGTCTAACCATGAAAATACTACCTCTTTGATGTGAGTCTCATTCACCCCTGTAGTTACACAAGTATTTCAAACATGACCACGATGAATGACCGGCTCCAGGATGAGCTAACGCACTGGCAACGAAAAAACAGTGACATAAACTCAACGCTCAGGCGCTTGTCTTCATCCCGTCATTACTTGCGATGTCTCCCCCTTCATCCTTATCTTCTTTCACTCCTCATTCGTCTCTGCCTGCCTCACACTCCCCTGTACTTAGAGTTGTCTTTCATCTCACTCCCTCCTTCGTGCCTGCCTGTTTCTCCCACTGCAACATTAATCTTTACCCACCTGTTCCTCTCTGACAACCTGCTGCACAATCAGTCACACATAATGTTTCTTCTGTGGGGGTTTTTACAAATACGCACACTTTCCCAACATTATTGCTACCCATTTACAAAACATCTTGTACAATTATAGATTAGTTTCTGTGGCATTGTTATGTCAGTTTATCTTAAAAACGAACACATTGTATGTTGTCTTTCTGTATTTCTCCCATGTTGTTTGGCATCATTAAAAGTATGCCAAATGTGCTATTATTTATTATTAATTATATGTATGGCTGAAATGATCAATTAATTAATTGTAACATACCCATGGATGCAGCGATATCTATCACTGCATTACTTTAATACTAAGAAAACTTTTAAAAGAAAGTGTTGTTACAGTTAAGTTCTGAACTAATAAGGAATATAATTTTTCTATGATTTCTGAGCGGATTTCTGGCAATGAGCATGATGCAATCCTCAGAAAATGTACGTGACTTAAAAAATATGTGTATTAGATTCAGATTTCACTGACTCTGAGAAGTGCCTTAATTGCTTCCATGAGCTGTGCGTCACAGCTACTGCTGCCGAATCAGTAAGTGGGACAAATTACTACTACAAATACCCAACCTGTCCCTTTCACCTCATGCCTCATAGTATCTTCGCCTCAACTGTGATGGATTATCTATCAATAAAGTTTTAAATCTCTATAAGTTAATTTTTATGATGCGCTTTCATGATCTGAAATTATGTTTAAAGGCTCTACAAGGAACTGTCATGTTGTGTGTTTTGGGGGGGGGGCTGTGGACAAAAGCAGCTGTGTTTCCACCGCAACAACCACAAAATATAATGTCAAAAATAAAATTATCCAAATAAAAATGACCTCCTTCTTCTTTTTAACTGGCTATCGTACTACTCACTGTAACTTTGACTGGGAAAATGTAAACACTGTTTAAGTTTATCTGAGTTCAAGGACAATCTGAGCCGGGGACAGGCACTAAGAACAACAATATAAAAATAGCCCGTCTTATCGCTGATAGTCTCATTTCCTTATGTAGGTCATATCAAGGCATCAGTGCGAAATTAAGACTGTTTCATAACCAGTTAAAAACTCCATGTTGTGCTCTAAAACAATATATTTGTAGCTGATCAATTAAATGTGGAACCAACTGCCTTGTCTTTCATGCAATGTCAAATGTAAATGATTAAACCTGATGATGATGTTAAATTTATCTGGATGGCTGATTATAAGCTGATTTGCTGAGGTTTGCAAATGAAATGTTTCTCCTCTCACCAGCCTTGGTGATGCGCAGTGGGTACTGCGTGGAGTTGAGCACCTCGTCTTCATCCTGTTCATCGATGACCTTGCACTGGCGCAGATACGGGGTGAGTTTGGCCGGGTTGAGGATGCGCGTGAGCTTGTGTCGTACCCCCTCCACGCGATCCCAGAGCTCCTCGCAGCGCTCCTCTGACCAGGCGGGAGAGGACTGCACCTCCTCCTGAGCTATGTCCCCCTCCTCAGCCCAAACTGTGACACCTGCAAGAGACCAAAAAATTCACTTCACTTCAGGAAGTTTGAGTGCTGTAAAAAGGGACTGTAAACCAACATTTTCTGCCTTTTATCTCCAAATCTTGCAATAATGAAGTGACTCCAGAAATATTTTGAGGCGCTGCTGCTCTGGACCATGTCTGCTCTCTTCCACCACCACATTTCAACCCTGAGGGCCAGAATTACAGACATATCGAATGTCCAGTCTTAGACAAAATATTATTTCCCATGAAGAATTCCATTTGAGTTTGTTTTTGTCTGACTGCTGTTATCTGTGTCTCTGCAACTCTCAGCCATCAAAAGTGTGTCATTACAGTATCTTACAACTATGATTTCTAAACAATCACAGTCTGATAAGGAGAAGATAAGACATCAGAAGCAAACATATGAGGCACTTTGTGAAATATTAAAACTTCTCTCTTCTCTCTTAATTAAAATCCTCTTTGTCCAGCACTGAATGGATATATAATATAAATGATGCATAAAGGATTTGTGGGTTTATCTGCTGCATAGTGAAGGACTGAGAGATGAGATCACTGGAAATCTTCCAAGGAATGCTGAGGGGGATTTACTCCTTACAAAAAATCGAAGTCTGACAGATGAACATTTCAGTTGAAGCCATGCGGTCAGCAGGTATGGTGTTAAATCTCACATAAGATGACGCC
>JAJHUR010087884.1:0-21433 GCA_027495735.1 Lutjanus campechanus | reverse complement strand
ATGTGTGTATTGTATGTTTGTTTCTATTTACCATCGCTTCCTCTTGTTTTTGTCAATTTTGAAATTTATTTATTTTATTTTTATCAGTCTATCAGGTCTTTTTCTAGTACAATTTGCAAGTCAGGTCCACTCGGGGCTGAAACAGCAGATTTCCAGTGGAAGTTCTGCTTCTTGGTTTTTGATCAAGAACATAAAGACAACAAACTGGAGCACTGTGTGTGATGTTTTGTGGAGACACAGAAAGGGACAAATACCAAATATAATGTAAGGATAAGAACTGATGCAAGCAATGTCTTTGAGAAGTGTCAGTGTGGTTTCGGAGCAGTGCTCTGTCCCAGTTTAATGACCTGCTGCTGCTGTCTGCTCCACTTTAACTCCTTTACATCTCACGGCACATTCTCACTCTGTTGACCAGCAGTTTGACTTTAAAAACTGGGTCTGGCTTGCTGAAGACACTCTGAAACTGTTCCAGTCACATCTGATCACACAATCAGTGCCAGGCAGCGTGAAGACTTTCAACAGTTATTTCAGCAGCAGAGGGCACTGGAAGTACTTAGAAACCCACTGTAATGATTAAACCATGACAAATAATGATAATTTATATAATAGTTAGTGTGTATAATAGTTCAGCACTTTGGTTAATATGATAATTTGAGATTTAGAAGAGAATATTGATACCACTCCCATGTCCGTGCTTTCATTTCAAAGCTACAGCCAGCAGCCAGTTCAGCAGGTAGCTTAGCTTAGCAAAAGATTGGAAAAAGAGGATCAGAACAGTTAACCTGGCTCTCTCCATATACCTTTTTGGCTGTCGTGGTATTTTTCAGTGTTTTCAACTGTCTCTGAGTATCATTTCATCCTCCAAATACAACAAATGTTGATGTTCAAACATCAGCATATCCTTTTCAGCTTATATGGATATTGCAGTTTTTAGCTACTGTGTTTGACATGATGCATCATAATATTTTATGCATAATATTTTAATTTGAGAATGACAAAATAAGAGGTGTGCAAACTACAGAATGATGGGATATTCAAAATTGTAAAAATACTGAGGTAAGAAAGAAAAAGCAACTCTGGCTCAAAATATGATTTTTCACTTTTTCACAAGATTTACAGCCACTGTAATCTCCTACAGACCGCAAAGAGCGAGGTGGGCTGGTTGTCATCTGCAAAATCACTACTTGGTGCCTCTAAATCCTACACAGTGGTCTCTTAACCTCATAGTCATTGTTTATTTGGAGAAACAATACTATGAACAAGACGACAGCCATGCTTGCAGCTCTGTGATGCTGAACTAAGGCACAACTGTGCTTTGAGCTAAATGCTAATGTCACTAACATGTTCATAACAACAATGCCAGCATGCTGATGCTAAACAGGGATAACATTTATCATGTTCACCATGTTAGAGAAGCATGTTAGCATGCTAATGTTCACGATTTAGCACAACAGCATTAGTTTTGCAGATATTAGGTCACAAACCAAAGTATTCAACAGATTAAAAACTTGAGCTATTGATGGCGCTACATGAAAACATAACACTGGGATAGGTAAAAGCAAAGTTAATAACAAGTTATTATAATTCATCCTGCAATTCCACTGTTGAGAAATTTCACCAAAAAAACTAATTTCAACCTCACATTGGTGCTAGAAGAAAAGGCCACCTGATCACCATAATCATTAGGATCCATTGTTTAGGAGCCATGAAAGTAAACTTTGTGTCAGTCCATACACTAGATGTTGACATATTATAGAAGAAACATGACCACTTTTACCTGATAATGCAGTTTTTAGCCATGCTGCTAGCATGGCTAACAATTTCAGCTTGTGAACATGACCGACAGGTGTTTGGGCGGCGTTAAGAATTACTCATACAGAGGCTCAATATAAAACTGCAGTGATGAGCTGAGTTAATGCAGGGTCAGTTTATCTTTTTAGCGGTCAATCTGAGATCCAACACACACACTCTGACCTCTCCCCGGGGACAGCAGCTGTTGTTGATGGATGAGCCAAAGTCACTTTCACTCAGCAGACAGTCAGACGCTACAAACTGATGTCCTGTTTGGCTCTTAATGTCCCTGTAGTTATCATGACAACTTGCATATTTTTCTGCAATGTTGTTTGGATTAGGAGCCCAGACTACTGACTAAGTATTTTCTCTCATGCAGGTACAGAATAGACATGCATGTCAGCTGTAGTCTTTGTGGTCTGTTCTTCTCTTGACAAAAGAAACGCAGTGACTCAAAATTTAATTTGATGAATCATTGCCAGCACACCACACCAGGAAGACTAGAAGCAGAACTCGCACTTGTCCTACCTGCAGTCGTGCTGGATGGAGTGCTGAGGCCTGGACTGGGGCCTGGGGTCGGAGTTAGTCCTGCAGGCTGGGAGCTGACCCCTGTGGCCTGGGGAAGAGACCTGGACTGAGCCCCTGCTGGAATCAAAGACCCGTTAAAACATACAAGGAGTTGACAATAATAAACTACTGCTGAAAATGGTGCTATTAGTAGAGCTCCTGCTCATGCTAATGCAGCTGCTACCACTACTAGTATTACTGCTGCTACTACTATATTCTTACTGCTCCAACTACTCTCACTACTAACACTGCCACTACTACTAGCTGCGAGTTCTGCGACCCAACCTGACAAAGTATCATATGAGATAAAGTTAATAATAAATTGTTAAAAATTATAGTTGTGGTTGTAATGTACCTGCTGCCTGTTGTCCTGTCTCTCCAGCTTGGAGCTGTCTCACTCTCCGGAGGTGAGACCTGCCGTTGTAGTGCAGCTGAGCCTGACCAGCAGAGGTTAGCTGCAGGTTACAAACCTCACACAGCGAGTAGGCCCCGCCCTGACCTGGAAAAAAACAACAAGGATCGATCAGATTACAGGAGAAACCTACACACATGAGTTAGACTGTGAGAGAAAATTGTGTAGGATCCGGGTGCGAGAATAACTGAGGTTAAAGAGAGAAAAAGAAAGAGAGTTTGTCCACAGCACAGTGGGTCAGGGTCACAAAGAGCCGAAAGTGATTGTAAGTGTGGTCAACTTTTCAAAACTTAACGCATACAACACTCTCAGCAATATTTGTAATGCTAAATGCAAAGCTCTGAGGGTAACATGTCTAACCAAACACAAAATATATTTAAAAGCCAAAGAATGTGCAACTTACATTAGCACAGCTGCAGCTAGGACCTAAAAAGTTTAAGGAAACAGTGCTGTATATAACACTTGTTCTAGAGGCTGCAGCAGACCACCAGCATCTCAGACCAAAACAAATGCACACTTTGTTAATCAATACAGTTGGGAGGGAAAAGGTATCATCTGAACTCAAACTGCTCACAAAACCTTTCAGAAACATATTTTAGTGTAACATTTAGCTGTAAGACAAGAAAGACTGTAACCAGGCGGCTGCCATTTTGACTCCTGTGTCTACACAGAAACCTCAGACCCATGGAAGATCTCATGAGTGATAATTTTACCCCAGACTATGAAGTGTTTTCTGTCCCTTAACGCATCCAGATCTTAAGCACAGCATTGTCACATTATAAAACATAATTAATTTAAACAAAGTGCACAATGAAGAAACAATGTGTACAAAACGTTTCACAAATCTAGGGTTCCCTTCTAGACACGACTGTTTCTACCAAAGACTCCTGAAACTCACTGTCAAGTTAAACCATCAAACATGGCTCAAGCTTATTTTTTAAATTTCTCATCTAAATTTTTTTGATAATTTTATTTTTTCAAACATTTTAATGTTTGGTGTTTAGTTGTAATATGATAAAGTCACTCCAGGCCACCATGTTGAGGGTCTCGCATTCACGAACATGCACTCATACATGCACGAACATGCACATGCAACATGCAGCCGGCCTGGCTAAACAGAGAAGCTGCACAAATAACAACACAAATAGAGGGAGTGTAACTATATATTTACACAGCAAATAGTTATTTGCTGACATTTTATGAGGCTGAATTTAGCACCTTAAACCCTCCATGGATGGCAAAATTTATACCGAGGCATCGCCAACTTCATCGTCATCTTCAGGTGATTAATTAGCTTAGCTTAGTTCGTAGCAAGGTTTGTTGTAGGCAACTGGACTTCATAGAGTCTCTATGAAGTCCAGTTGCCTACAACAAACCTTGCTACGAATACCATGACCTGGATGACTGAGAACTTTCACAGACATAGCTTAGCTTAGCATTTTCACCAGTGCTAGGCAACAAACAACTGGCTGTGTCCAACTTTCCTAATCAGCATAATATTTAATTTGTTAAAACAGTAAGTGAGATGTATGAGTATGTCCAAAACCTTAGTATGAAACCACTATTTGTGAATTGCATAGTAATTACAGCAAAATATTACAGTATGCAAGCACAGCAGTGGTAACAGCAACAGCTTAGGGAACATATCACAGATACCTCCTCTGAAACAAGCTCACAGTACTACATAACTTGGGGACAGCCTGCCAGGCTGGAGGTTGTAGGGACAGATTTTGGGGGTAGAAGGAGGTAAAGGAGGGATTTTATTTCACATGGTGTGCAAAATGTCCTAAAGAAATAACAAAAATGTTTTAAATAAATAACAATGTCAACATTTATAAGTTTGGACTTTACAACTGAAATTATACTTTTGTTTATTATTACGGAGTAAAATACCAAAAAAAGGTACCAAATTTCAAGAACACCAGAACAGTATTGAAATGTTAAAATGTGAACAGTACCTAAACCTTCAGGTTACAAGAGAAAACAACGACGAGTTAGAGGGTTGTAGAAAGCTACAAGGATGATTAAGGGAAAAAACAAAAAGGATGGGTTGGAACGAAAGGCGATAATACAGGGCATTGGTGCAGGAACGTGTCAGTCACCTGAGGATGGAGTCTGCTGGACAGAGAGACTGATGGTTGTAGGTGTGGGCCTGTCCATCAGCTCTTGACACATCCCTCCAAAGGCAAAGATTTGCCCACTCTCCAGGAGCTGAGAGGGGCTGAGAGGAGTCTTCATCCCTGAGGAGGAAGAGGAAAACAAGAAACAGACATGAATGACCAGCGCTAATGTTGGACCCCCTTGATATTATTTTATAGGTTATATAAACTATGAAAAAAAAAAACATTAACAACAGTACCCAAGATGCCCCCACATAATGTAAGATTATTAACTAAAATAAAGTCATCCATAGCGAGTAACAAATCCCATGAAAATCAGTTCAGAAATAACTGAGCTACAGTCAGAGTTTTAATGAAGTTTGCATCTTTTATTGGTTTCCAAGCCGACCTTGAATACTATAGTATGTGGCCTGCAACAGAGGAGGTAAGCCTTGTTTTTAGTGTAGCAGTTGTTGCTTACTTTTGCCCCCTGTGGTTACAAGGACTGAGGAGTCAGCAGTTGGTATAAAACAGAGCAGTCAATATAATAGGTTTTTCAAGGTTTTTCAAAAATTGTGAATTGCCACCACCTAAAGAGGTCTTTACAACAGTCATAAATGTGCACACTACATGGTCCAGTAGTATGTGAGATTAGATGTGGGCACAGACAGTGGCTCCAGCCCTCGCACACACACACACACATAAAAAATTATTGCGGTGGTGATCCAACACAGCAGCAGCGCACACCGTGACGATGTCAAGGTGACACTGAACATCCAAAAAGACATGTAATGACCTAAAAGGACACACTACCTGAGGAACAGACAGGTGGACTACAGACAGACAGCGGACAGACAAATGGATGGACAGGAGTGAGGCCTGAATGACACCGGATGCAGAGTGTGAAGCACCGAACGCTCACAGGGAGAGTGATGAAGTAATGAGTAAGAGGAGAGAGGAAGGGTGACATATGTGTGCGTGAATCCAGTGTACAGTGTGTGTGTGTGTGTGTGAGCGTGTGTGTAGGTCACTCCATGACTGTGTCCATCTGTTGTCCTGTCAGCTCTGCCAAGTCACATGACCTATGACAGGACACACACACACTTTGAACACACACACATATAGCTAGTTCATATTCAGTTATCTTTATGACCATGACCTACATATATTACTACTGTACACACTCTCTGGGGATTTAGATCAGATTTGGATCAACTCATTAAGGTTGTGAGGGCACACCACTGGCTAATGGCACAGGAGAAATTGTTATCTAATGATCGAATCTTTACTTCATTAAATGGTAAAGCAGCTGCTGGCACCCATGAGGCCTGCACTGAAGAGGAAACCAAGGTCTCAACATCTCTAGTACCAACATCACACACCAGCTGGACCGGCTCTGCCGACTGGTTAACATTTATGCCCTCATGGGTCAGCCGGTAGGATCTGCTGAGAATACTACAGCAGCTATGGTGCAGTGTTTTACTCCTGACTGCAGTAACAAAGTGTTCTGAAAATACTAGAAAGTTAGGAGTCATCATTATTTGGTTCTGAAGTGGGAAGCATTATTTTGTGCACCTCTGGTTCCAGAAATTAAAGTTCTATTATTTTTTCCCCCCACAGACAACGAGCCCCATGTAGCAACATTCTCTTAAATTGTCTCATATTTTCTCTCAATTTTATGTTAAGAGAAAAAAAGGGAAGTTAATTCCAGATGCACCAAACATTCTTAACCTCTCAAACCTCTCTTGATGAATCTCACTTGATCATAAACTGGAGGGGTGTGCCCAATTGTTTCTTATTAGCATATGTAATGACCCTAAACACTACATAAGGGCAGGTATTGTGCTGTGTGCAAACACTCACATGGCCAAGAACTGGAGGGACCACAAAAAGCTGTAAGAAGAACTTCAGCAGCAGTGAAAACTATATATTGAGATGCCGTGAGCTTAGAGGAAAAGGATTTATACTTCTTTTTACACTTTCTCAAAAATATTTAACAAACAGTATTATGTATCTTTATTCTTTAAACTTGTGTTTCTTGCATCAGACAATCAATTCGTCGACTGTGACAACAAGATGTCTTTCTCTCATCTTGGTAAAAGTGCTCTCAACCACTCAAAATGTTCTCTTACTTAAGAGAGGAGCAAAAGTAAGAAAACATTAGTGAATCTCAGAAATCAATGGGTACAAACAAAATTATAGCTGCTGCGCAGCAATGGTCGGGGCCGGGCGATTTTAGGCAAAATTAGGCAGTTCTGATCAACAAGCAGAGTGTAGGAAGACGAAAAAAAGGTGGCATTCTAATGTGCATTTTACATCAGTTGAGGCTTGAATCACAATTTCTGGCTCAAGAGGCTCTGCTGTATCTCACCAAGCTAATTAGCAAGAGTCAACTCTGTGGTATATATGTTTAAAATTTCTTCTAGCTCATTATAGGAATTTTACAGCTGCAATGATTAGTCAGCTTTAGTAGTCTCTAACCCACATAGGATGATGCCTGTACATAGAACTTTCACATTAGCTGAGATTGGAACTCACAACCTCTGAGACTGAGATCCATCTTTTATCTCGCTGAGCTAACTGGCAAGTGACAGTTGATGTGTGGCTTTACATTTTGACTAAGCCAAGGATCAGGGTGCCAGGCAGCAGTCATCCATGCCATGGAAAAGCAAATTTCAAAGTTCCAAATCTGTAGCACATATGGTTGATTTGTTGTGAATTTTCAAAGTTTTGAAATTTAGAGGCTTGCTGTAGCGCCACCATCAGGACTATTGGCCTGTTTTTGCAGCTGAGGCAATCTGGCATGGGACTGGACCTTTGTGCAAAATTATTTTCATTTTTCGTGCATGGGAAGTAGGACTTCCTCGGAAGAAGAAGAAGAAGAAGAAGAAGAAGAACATGCAGGATTACAAGAGGGTCCTGGCAGCTTAGGCTGCCCGGCCCCTAATAAGAATAAATCATGGATATGAAAAAAATAAAACTAAATTTGTTAACATGGTTTCTTGCATGAAGCTGATAGGGATGATAACAGTTTTGTAAAGTTTGGTCAGTTTGGCAAAAGCAATAAATCAGCTGTTTCTGGTTAAACAAAGTGTATCTTACTCTTTAAAAACGGGCCTCTCACAGTAGTGATGCTTTCCATAATATTGCCATGCACTTAAAATAATAATCTGAGTCTGTCAGTGGTAAAAACAAGCACAAGCAAACAAACGTCATCTACCCTGCTCGCTCTGGTGAAGTGACTGACAGCGCGTCACCTGTGCTGTCACTCTCTCAACATCCATTGAAGTTAGTTTTGTTGTTTTTGGTGATTGAGAGACTGTTTGTTAAGCTGATAGAATGCAAAGCTGTTGAATGATGCAGCTAAAAACCAAGAGCCAGAACTTGCTTACCAACCACTCGCTTTATCCTCTCTCATCAGAAAATACATTTATGATTCCTCATATTTATAATTCTTCATTGAAATGTTCCCCCTGTGCATTTTTGTAAGCTTCTATCTGTTTATCCTGTTATTGTAATGCAAACTGACTGACAAAAAAATAAAATAAGGGGAAAGTCTGATATGTCAGGTAGGAAGGTGAAACCTTTGTCACAGATGGTCATGTAATAAACTTATAGCACGGTTCAGTCATCCAGGAGACTCCACTGCTTTCACACTTCCTCTCTCTCTCTCTTCCAGCTGGTTGTTAGAAGTAGACTTTATGTTCTGCAGACAGCTGGTTAATCTGCCACTGTGATGAATTAGCTACAAAATACACACACACACTCACGCACAGAGCCAGATGATGCTGACATCAGCTTTAGCGAAGGAAGGATTAAATATATCTGCTCTATTGAGCTGGGAATTACACACACACATACACACACATACACACACACACACAGGTAAATACATACACACACTCACGCATACATACATATGGTAAGACGCAGACAAAGAAAAAGCAAGCCAGTGAACTGAGCATTAAGCATCAAAGTGAAATGAAATATGTGTATTTACCTTTTCTGTGTGTGTGTGTGTGTGTGTGTGTGTGTGTGAGTCTAATCCAGGCTGACCAGGCAGTCAGTAATCAGAGAGGCCAGCTGTGGTTTATAATCCCGCTCTCTCTCTCTCTCTCTCTCTCTCTCTCTCTCTCTCTCACTCACACACACACACACACACACACACACACACACACACACACACACACACACAAGCAACAATGTGATTCCTGATTGAAGGGGAAAACAGAAATATTTCTTCAGTGTCTGATCAAAGCAGGTCAGTGCCTCACAACAACCTGAAGAAGTAAATGCCTCCATCTTTAAAGACTTCAAAGAGACTCAACAGAGTGTAAATAAACACTTCACTGGGTTTCAGTCTCCATGTCTTCAGTGTCAATACATGGTGAAATATAATACCACAGATTCTCTGGTCCAGCAGCCCTGTGCTGCACCTTTCTAAGACTTTTGATACTGTCGACAACTGCACTTTACTTAAACTGCGCTGATGCGGCTCAGAACTGGTTTCATGCATATTTGTCTGACAGAACACAGGTGATTAGGGCTGCAACAAACTATTATTTACACATCACAGTTTCCCAGAGCCCAAATTGCTTCTTTTGTCGAGCCAACAGTCCAAAACTCTTCATTTACTATCGTTAATGATGAAGAAAAGCAATAAATCATTACATTTAAGAAGCTGCAACCAGCAATTGTTTGACATTTTTACATAAACATGACCGATTATGAGAGTAGCTGGCAACTAATTTTCTTTTGATAATCAATTAATCAACTAATCACTGAAGCTCTATAACCATATTCTGCACATGGTCCAAGAAGTGCACATGGTAATTTGTTGTTATTTGTATTTTCATTTATTTTATATTAGTGTGTGGTGTTTGTTGGTGTGCCATTACATGGACATTTTCAGTCATTCTTTTTAATCACATATTGGGCCTGTTTATCAATGGAAACTTGCTTGAGAGACTTTAAAATGTCTGTGCAATGTATACTTAAGCTTGTTGTTGTTTATTTTCTTGCAGTTTTCACAGTGTTTCCTGACAAGAGAGAGAGACAAAATAAATCTTTAAAAGACAGCTGTATGATGCATGGCCATTATTTCATTAATAATGTAGTTACATCATTCATTTGACCTAAAAAGCGAAAAATCGCCTCATTAGAAGAGCAAATATATTTATGATATCCAGTTTATCCACTGGCAGCTACCCTCACCATGATGTACCATTAATACTATTTGACTGTTGTCAGATGGAAACCTTTTATGTCCAAAATGTATGTCAGGGTAACTGCAGTGTGTGTTATTGTTCAGTGGGGTATGAAGGCTTTTATTGTTCAGGTCTGAAGAATGTTTTCAACCCACTGAGGCGTTTTACCCTTCAGCTTATCTGAAAACATGTGAAATCACTAGACATGGAGATACAAGGTTTTACACCAACGTCAGATATCTTATCTAATCTGTTTTTATGTCAGCAAGTGGACAAACGAGAGGCTCCTCTGATTGGTCGAAAGCTCTGAATCCTGCTAGTGTAAAAGATAAAGAGAAGGAGATATTGAGGAGGGCACTAATGTATGTCCCTGCTCCCTGAGAGAGACTGTACAACACACACACAAACACAGAGTAACCTGAGGGGACGAGAGGACAAAGAAACTAATGGAGATGTGAAAAGACAGAGAGATAGGTCTTAGAGTGGCTGTTTCTCACCCTGAGGCCAGTAGCTGGTAATGGCAGTGGTCAAAGACACGCACGCACGCACACACACACACACACACACACACAGTAAACAGAACAGTGGCCAGCAGCAGCAGAGATGGTTTGATGTTTATATGTTCGTCCCTGCAGGATTCTGAGACCCTACAATCAGAAGAAAACTGGTGAAACCTTAAAGTACTGCATCACAAACAGCTTTGTTACACATTCATAAACAGATTTGACCATTCATTTCCATTTTTCTCACACAGAAATCCTTTTCAGAACCAATTGTATAAATTCAGGTCAGATAAAATCAAACCTCGACTTTAACAAACTGTTTTTCCAACAAAAGCATTCATATCTGACCCTGCTTTGGCGGCACTTGCTCCCAGGCTGTGTGCGACCTCCAACAAGTTCAAATCTCATCAAACCATTTAGCGTCTAACCTCAAAACCTAAACTGGAGCAGCTCTGACCTGAAACCATAAACCTAACACTGGATTTATGAAGCTTGTTGGGAAGAAGAACTAGCTGACAGGCTGAATTCAGGGCACAAACTTTTACACAAGTTTCATTTATTTTCCTGGCCCACTCGTCGCACAGCCACCGTCTCACATTCTCCTTATAAGACAAAACTGCTCCAAGGTTGTTAAATGATGATTCTAACCTAAATTTCCATGTAAGCATGTTTCAGAGATACATTTTATAGATATATTAATGCATTGTTTGTCTGATCTCTGGGACAAAGTGTGATACAGACACCACGCTGGCTAAACTTCAGTATTGAGATGTATTCATCTTGTTTGTGTTGTGGGTCTATGGTCACCCAGAGTGTTCAACACACTCAAACAAAACACAATCAGAAACACTGTCGCCAACACATATGCAGCAGGATAAACGCTGCTGCAAATACAAACAACTGAATACAAATACAGAACCGAGTTACAAAACAAAGTTCCCAGGGGACACACCAAGCCCCCTGGCTACGCTGAGCTGTGAGCAGATTTTATTGTAGTTCCTGCACTGGCTATTGCCAACATGTTTTCATCCCCACTCATCATATACTGATGACTCTCATCTCCCCAAAGTATCTGACATTGAAGCATAAGGTACCTTTTAGCAGCTGTATCTGTGGCAGCCAGAAAGCCTTTTTAACAAGTGATTAATGCTGTCAAATTTAACATATTTTGGTTAGGATTAGGCACAAAAATGACTTGATTAGTCTCTAGAATGTATTGGAAATGAAGGCAAATGTCACCCATAAGTTTAACTCTGTCCTTCCCATTCAGAGTAGTAAACTGTGTTTTATATGAACAGTAACAAATATAAAACCGGTGACACTCACAACAACAGCCTGATAAGATCACATTCATTCATGTTCAGACTGCAGTGAACCTGAAGACCTGCAGAAGGCTGTAACCTGAACACACTCTGAGGACACATAAGGTGCTCTCCATTTAGTTAATTATGCTTCCTCCCTTCTCGAGCTTGTGACCCAGAAATCAATCGAGGTTAGCCATCGTCAAGGATGTTACAAAACCTTAAATGTGTCTCAGAGACAGCGGGGAGCAAAGAGCTACAGGTATATCCTGTGAGTATGTATTTACAAGATGGCCACATCCCCTCCATCAGTTTCTGTTGAGTGATTGTTCTGCTGATCTGATGAGATGCCAAAAGGAGTGGCTGGGATGCAAAGCAGTAATTGTTTTATTGAAGGCCTAGATGCTGCTGACCCTGAAAACAGCAGCACATTACATAGCTTCCACACTGGTGCTCATCTCTGCTTCTCCAAACTGGTGGCATGTCAACCAACATTTACTGTGCGTAATACGCTGGATAAGCACTTCATACAACCTCTCTTCAAACAGTACAAACTACTCCTTTAAACATGTCTCGGAAAAGGTGGGGAGCGAGGAACCACAGGTGTATCTGATGAGACGCTAAAAGCAGCAGCCAGGCTGCTATGGAAACAGCTTTAACTGTAATATTGATGTTATTGCATCATTGTTTTTCTGTTGGTTGGACAAACTGCCTGTGGAAACAACAACTTAACACCAACACCAATGCTATTCATAAAATAAATATGAATACGTGTGTTTAATCTGACTCATGAATGAATCATAAAAACACTCTGTAACTTTGTGTACTTTTTCTTTGCTGCCCAATTTTCTACCTCTTCATTTTATCTGTGCCAAGTGCATCTTGGCTTGTTCAGCAAAACAAGGCTTCCTATCCAAATATTTGTCCTAAACAGGCGCACAATCACGGTTATTATGAGTCCAATAATATCAGCCTAAATGTAAAAAGTATCAGACTTATGGTACCTGCAGCCTTTCACAAACAAACTATAGACTGCTGTTTTTATTCTTCACTCACATCTGTTCGGTTCTTTCAAAATAAACTCTTTTATTTGTCTGTTGGTATTTTTTCTATTGGAAATTTTGATTACAAAATAGAAATATATTCTGGCAGTACTGAAGCGTTAGTCATCATATATATCATAAAACTCACGTGTCTCTCACTTCCTCATGAGGAGGAGCTAAGACACAAGGAAGAGACACAAATGAGGGAATCGAGGAGCCACATTAGCCACATGGAAAGAGTCGAGTCAGACAGGTGGAAAGACAGGTTTGCAGATGGTCCATGCTTCTGTCTGTCTGTTTTCACGTTGTCATGGAAGCGTGTGTAGTAACACCACAACTGGTGAAGTCACTGTGGTCAGTCCACTGGGAAACTATGACACACGCACAGAGTCAGATGAAAGGTGACCTGCGGTCTCTCTGTTCTCTGTCCACATCCTCACTTTTCTGTCCAGGTTGTGTCTAAACGGTGTCTGTCCAACTCTAAGCAAACGGAGGGGAAAAAGAAAAAGTTGAACAAACAAAAAGGACTGTTAAATTTCCTCCTGTTTGTCAAACAGTGAGCTGGTTCATCAGTCACTCTGTCAGCTCAGCAGCCTGGTTGGACTAAACACTTTGTCTCAGCAGGTTTAACGTTTTAATACTTAAGATTTTCATGAAGTCATCCTCATCCTGTTTATGGTCGGCATTTACTGAACACACATTCAGTGTATTCAGTAACTACCTCTAGCTCAATATTAGCGGTGGAGTCGGCCATTCCCTCATACAGATGAGGGATTCACAGGAAACAATGGGCCTCATGTAGTCTTATCTTAACACTCACATCAGATTCAGCAGCTGCTGGGAACTTCATATAACTGTGTAAATGATCCACCTTGTGCCTATTTGAGCACATGTTCATGAGACTTTGGCATAATTAACACCCCAGTAATATCATATAAGGCTACCCCTCCTGCCCCGTATGCCAGGAAATGTGCATTAAATGAAAATAGCATCAAGAGATCAAAGATTGAAGTTGTACTTTCTGAGATAATTTTTAAAAAGTCTATAATTTGAACGTCAGCAGTGGAATTAAGGGACCTGCTAAAGCCAAAGAATGGGAAAAAAATATTGAGTTGTTAATGCTGTGTCACCTGAAGCTCGTACTGTCACCGAAATAAAGAAGTGGTTTGATAAGAAAAAAGCTTTTTAAAAAAATTCACCACAGCAAGGCGATTGATGGCTGCAGCGGGAGAGGGGATCAAAGGGAAGTCTCCATCACAGGGAAAGAATACCTGTAATCACAGGTGATGTTACACTGTCAGGCTCTGATATGAAGGATGTTGCCCTGGACAGCAAACGACTTGCATAAACCAGCAAGTGAAAATACTGCCTGGCAGTAATGGTAATAGCCAGTTTAAATGAATGATGATATCATTAGGCTATATGAATAAATGTAGATTTGTATTATCAAAATTGAAGAGTCAAACAGGATAATGTCAACATAATTCTTAAGTGTAATTTATATTGAATTTTTAAACTCAGCACTGCTTAAAACAATTCATTCAGGTTTGGATAACAGCAGACTAATTACACATGACTAATGACTCCTACGACATGTCTGGACCACTTGTGAATTGTGTTTGTACCTAAGAGAAAATTCAAAACACAAGAAAACTGGATGTATGCGTCATGCTCTCCTAAATCACTCATACAACCCATTTAAAAAATGAATCTGTTCGTTCGGGTGGCTCTTG
Organism: Lutjanus campechanus; assembly: GCA_027495735.1. Taxonomy (NCBI): domain Eukaryota; kingdom Metazoa; phylum Chordata; class Actinopteri; order Lutjaniformes; family Lutjanidae; genus Lutjanus; species Lutjanus campechanus. Next base: position 6,777 of record JAJHUR010087884.1, on the reverse strand, counting down.
CATGAGGCTCAATGTGTAATCCAGTTATACCCTGACTGATACTAGATCTTTAAGACCAATATCATTCTTACCACAGAGAGTTAGATAACTATATATTGGCCAATAGTAATTAGTAATATAAAGAATTTCCTTCGGGATAAATAAAGCTCTTATTATATCTTATCTTAAAGGAAAATAAGAATAAATTAATAAATGGTAATAGACTGCATTTTATAGAGCTTTTCTAGTCTATTAACAACTCAAAGCACTTTACAACTATAGTCACATTCACCCGTTCACACACGGATGGTGCAGCCATCAGGGGAATTTGGGGTTCAGTATCTTGCCCAAGGACATGCAGACAAACCACCGACCTTCTGAGTATCGTATGATCTGTTCTACCTCCTGAGCCACAGCCGCCCTAAACATATATCATCAGCAATTTTCTCTGTAATTTTAAGACCTTGGATTTATATGCTTCCCTCACAAGCTTCCAGTAAAATGCAGAATTAATTTCAAAATTTTACTTATTACATAAGGCCTTGCGTTGAGCCCATCTTCTAGCTGTCAGCCTCTCTGATCATCTGATAAAGACATCTTATCTGTTTCCAGTTCCTATTTTAAATCTTATTTAGTTGTGTTTATTTTGGTCGTATGCTTTAATTTTTCATATCATGCTTTATGTATGTGTAAAGGTCTATGTGTAAATGTATGTACTTTATACAGTTGTATTTTTCTCTTCAGAAACAAACTCTGTAGTGAATAAATTCCATACTAGGAGACACTGTTTGGAAATGACCTACAGTTGTTTGGCATTTCTGTACAATATATTCTTGTTACTTATCAGCTGATTTTTACATGATAATGTTACGTGTTATGTCAGCAAGAAACTGATATCGGCCGATGTATGACTTGGTCGAGCTCTAATTCCAGCGTTACTGTTTGTAGTTTGATGACATTGATATCAGCCTCACTGTTTACTGTTCATTCTCCTACAGCCATATCAGGGCTGTATTAAATTACTGCCAGTGTGAACACAACATTTCCCTCTGCTGCAGCTTCATGTGGTGAAATGTGTCACAGGAAAGGCGATGTGTTTGACTCAGAGGTTAGACTGACAGCAATCATTCATAAAATATATGTCTAAAAATGAAGAAAACAGTCACTTTTGACACATTTTGACATATTTTGACAGTGGATCTGCTGATGAAGATGAGATGGAATGAGATGAAGTTACATATTAGATGGTGGTTACAGTGATCACCTCAGTTAATATGACTGAATGTGATTGATAATCATTAATGAGTCATTGATGACTGGTTCCAGTCTGTTGCTCTCAGTGTGAACTGACACAGTTTGACAGAATCAAGGATTTAATGTAAGATGTTTGTGTGATTCTAATCCTCTCATGTATACGACTCACATCATGCTGTATGGTTTACATACTGCAGGAGGGATTACACACACACAGAGTAGAAGGTACAGTGAGGTTGTCCTGTCCATCCAACCTTCACTTCAGGACAATGTGACTTCTGTTCTGTCTTTAAATAGCTGCTGCGCTCCATCAGGACCTGACACTTACTGTTCAAGGTGAAATTCGACTTTCAGACTTGAATCCAATCTAAAATCCAGCTAACAAAGGTGCAGACCTGAGGGGCTGGGTCACCTGACACACAGCTCAGCTAATGAACCAGTTCACTGTCTGAAAACTGCCACTGAACTCAAAGAGACAGAAGAGAGATGTCTGTCTTTCTGCTGCTTTGGTGTTTCAGAGTGGATAGAAATCCTTTGAGTCACCAACAAATTTCATTTATTTATTTATAAAGGACAACACACATGAATCAACATTTCAGTAAATGTGCCAGTGTTCGCCAGCTGGCTCATTTTCAATTGCAGTCCTTTGGCGAGAAGACTTGAAACAGATTCATCTGCATTAATGAAGACATGAAGTGAGACTCTTCACTAAGGTTCTACTTGCTTTTTTAATGTCTGCGTAGATGTTACACAATGCAAACCGCTGCTATCCTTACCTCACATTTTGGGAAATGCTCTTGTTTGCTTTCTTGCTGAGAAGAGTTCTGTATGGTAAATATGGAGCTACAGCGAGGAGTGCACAACAGGGAAGTTAGCCTTCAACTCTTTCTAACAGAAAGGGCTTTCCCATTCAGTGAATTTACGTTTACATTTTTCACTTTTCCCTAAATCTAACCAAGTAGTTTTTTTCCTGAATCTGAATCAGTCTGAGGCAGAAAATATGTTTTAAAAATAAATAGACCAAAACCCACACACACACAAAAAAACCCCCACTGAAGATAAGTAACATAAGTCTTAAAATATTAAGTCAACAATAAACTTCACATGGGAGTCAACTCATTCATTCAACACAGCCACTCCTGATGTGGACTTAGTCGCTGTTCATACTATGTCACCTAAAGCCTTTCTGGGCTGCTGACAGTAAGGGTGTAAGAGCTACTTAAATACATCATGTTTTGGTATATTTGCCGATCTTCTTCCATGTGCACCAGTGATGACTATCTTAGCATACACAAATAACACAAGTAAAGAGCTTGGCTTGTTCTCTCCAAAGATAAGAAAATCCACCTACCAGAACCACGAAAGCTCACTAATTAGCACATCATATCTCATTTGTTATTTCTTGCCATAATGGAGTATTGTCACCACTGTGAGGTTGCTGGGCAACCAGCGGAGACTCCAGGACGTCACTGAACCTGGCCAAGAGACCCACTTTAGAGGTGCTGGTGGATTTTGTTACCTTTGGACAGAGTCAGGTGACCTGTTCCCCCTTTTTGTAGTCTTTATGTTAAGCTAACTGTCTCCTAAGTGTAACTTCGTACTTAGTGTCTTGATAGAGGGCTGATATACATACGCTGTTTAATAAACAGTGTTCGTCCAGTGTTCGTCAAAGTTGAGTATTTTAAAATGGGGGTTTGCAGTTTTTGGCTCTTCTGCATTAGCTTGACTTTTTAGCACTGGAAAATGGTTCTTGCCAGGCAACCAGTGGAGACTCCAGGAAGTCACTGCACCCTGTCAATATAAAATTCCACTTTTGTGGTACTGGGAGTTAGATTTTGTTACCTTTGACAGAGCAAGTCTAGTACTTCACTTTTGTTTCCAGTCTTTATGCTAAGCTAAACTAGCTGTCTCCTGACTGTAGCTTCGTATTTAGTGTCTTGCTGGAAGACTGAGATGCATATCATAAAACAGCAAACAGGCCATCAATCAAAATTTAAATGTTATGAAACGTTATTGGAATTACTGAGTGAAATGTAGAGTAATTACTTGATTTCAAACTTCATTTTATTCACTGACGTGTTACTACACAACACCCAAAACACACTATGACCTGAAGAACCAAGAAAAAAAGAGTACAAGTACTGGTAAGGACATGAAAACTTGTTGTTGTCAAACAGTTGTGAATTAATTTGTGATTCAACTGAATATTTGTTACTGGTTCTGTTTCCTGCCTGAACAGAAACCAAGATAAACCAGATGTTCCTCTATTACAAACTGTCAGGGATTAACACACACACACACACACACACACACACACACACACACACACACACACACACACACGTAGGTTACTCAGGAGGCTGTGCAGGCTTTGGTGGGACATGATTGGTTGACCCAGAAGGGGATTGTGGGATTGGGATTATAACCTACAGATAAGTGTGTGTGTGTGTGTGTGTGTGTGTGTGTGTGTGTGTGTGTGTGTGTGTGTGTGTGTTGTAGCTCAGTTAGTATAATCTGTGGTCTAATAATAGAGATTACCACTCGCACTCTTCTGAACGTCTACTGACAGTCAGTCGTCTGACTTCGCCCCCTCCCCGCTGAAGTGTCCCTCAGAAAAACACTGAACTCCTGTGACCTGCCTGTGACGGTGTGAGTGTGTGTGTCACTGAGGTGAACGTGTCATCACATTATACACTGATTTATGGTCGTGCATTAAGGGGTCACACAAAGGCCGGGGCAATAAAATGATAGCATTATGTATCAGCAATAGTAGGGTGACCAGATCCCAACAAAGCGAATGTGGGACAAAGACTTTGTTTGTGTGGGAGTAGTCTCAGATTTTGATATTAAAAAATAAACATTTCTATTATGTCCCTTTGCTTGTAACATCTCTGTGCTTTGCTACATTTCATTTTCGTAGTGGCTGTTTCAATCATGTTCTGCCTAAATCTGCACAGTTTGTGACTTTGTGGTGACTAACGATTGTCCTCGTTGGACGTAGGCAGCAAAGACTATGACAGGTTATACTATAACTTATACTTATAACTATGTCGGATTTTCCACAAAAAATAATGCATAGACTCATACAAATGGCCAAAGAACGAGCGATATAGATAATTTGAAGGAAAAAAAAGGTCTGATGCTCTCAGTCAAATTAATATTTAAATTAGTCTTTTATGTGTTTTGTCTCTTTTTTGGCAAATAAATTACAATACGAGTTTAGGGAGGTTGAGACGGAGTCTGTTACTTTAACTGCACAAAAGCACCCAAAAAGTGCAATTACACTGGAATTACACAAAACATGATATCAATATTTCATTTTTTAGACATCACGGTTATCATCAATACAGTATATCATGACATCTCTACTTGGAAACACACTGAAGCTGCAGAACCTGGAGAACCGGGATCTGACTATAACTATCCCATGGGGAGTTAATAACATATACAGTAAGTCACCTTGTTTATTTGTCTGACAGACTAATATCCCATCTCTGGCCCAATGCATGCTGGGATAGGCAGCCCACGATGACCTTAATCATCTCAAACATGTATAGTAGATGTATACATGCATGTATGGATTATTTAGATCAGGCTGTATTTCTCTGTATTGCTGGCCTGAGTTCCAGTGTTGATTCTCAGCCCAAATCAACTCCCCCAAAAGCAGCCAAATCCAGCAACAACATCTGGGCCACAGACAGATCATATTCTGAGGGCAGCACACAGCAGAGTGTGCCAACACTAAGCCACAACCAACCTGACTCAGCTTTTCAGCCAATTCAGTGTTACTCAACGTGTTTTTGTAAGCTATTTTATCACCATGGTTATAGGGATGCCAGTATCAGACAAAGCCTGTCAACCACTTTGCTCCAGATTGAAATATCCCAACATTGCCATGACATTTATGTAGACGTGGTTCCCAGGTGATGAATCCTAATGACTTTGGTGATCCCCTGACTTTTTTGAAGGCCCATTGCTCCATTCAGTGACTGCCGACCCTGTCCATGGTGCTGAATGAGCAGGGGGATTGCCCTTAATAGCTTATCTTTCTGGTCTACCACCAAACAACATTCCCACTGAGCCTGTAGAGCCGGAATATTTTCACATCTAACTCAGTGATTGTTGGAACAGTAGAAAGACTAATCATGACATGTTCGGTAAGCTTTGTTTAGTTTTTCTGTTGCGCTTGTATGAAGTTTTATGATGAGTTAACAAGGCAATTAAAGCTGCAGTAGGTAGAAAACCTGCAAACGGTTGATTTTTGAGTCTCATCTGAGTTAGGTTTGGTTTTCTGTGTCCTCAGCCCCTCCCACTAGATGAGCAGCACGCCCTTCATGAGCGCAAGTAACCGTTAACGAGGCTCGTGAGCGAGCACAGACCGACAGACATCAACTGTGTGTAATAAAATAGACACCTAACAGTAAAAAACACCGACAGAGGAGCGAAACTACATTTAAAAACATGAAGATTCAGTGTGAAGATATAAAAGTACAGAGAGCTGAACATAAAGAGACTTTTAAAAACGTCTTTCTCTCTGCTCTCCTGCACACATGAGCTCAGCATCACAACACCCGCTTGTTGGAGGGGGACAGACAGGAGGCTCGGGGCCGCGGTCAGCGCCACATAACTGCAGCCCGCTTGGAGAGGAGTCGGGCTCGGGGTTCTCCGCGATATAAGCGGTCATGAAAATGCAACTTAGCGGCAACACAGTTTGACGCGCGGCCTAAAATGTACAAAAGCACGGTGTCATTTACTCACCATAAACGTCGCGGTGGATTCCTCCATGGTGCTGCTGCATACATGTTTACAAGCAAACATGAGGATAAATCCACTTTTTAATCCCAAAAGTTTAAGAAACAGACTCTGAGCTCTCATCTGGCCGGTCCGCGGCTCTGTCTGTCTGTCGGCTCTGCCCGGTCCTGTCGGCACTCGGCAAAGCTCCGCGATATAAGTGAATGAATACAACTAAAGGTGAACTCAAAAGTAACTGAGTGAGCTGACAAACTCCTGGGTTGAGCATGTTGCTAATTAGGCTGTTTTCTCTATATTATAGGCTAATGCCGTTTTATAGCAACTTTTCCTGCAGTAGTTTCCGTCATTGACTCGCGAAGTAACGTGAATGCTCATCTGCGCTAGTAGGAGGAGTCCCCCAGGTCCTAAAAGACCTGTGATTGGTTCAGTCTACCGGTGAGCTACAGATTCTCTAAATGCTGAAATTAGAGGCATAGAGGAGGTGCAGCAGTGTAGCTCTCTCTCAGAACACCCGATTTACAATATGCTTAAAGGTTTTTATGAAATTATTTCTCAATTAAACCAAGACAATGTTGCCTACTGGAGCTTTAAACTTGTCTTGATTCAGTAAAATAGAGAAACTTGAATTCAGAAGGTGATCGGTTGTATTTTTTTGTATGATGAGCAAAACAGGGGTAAGAATATTTCCTTCCTTGACACTTTATTTTGTTCATTTATTCATGTAGTGAATGTACATAGAGTATGTAATGTAGCAAACTGGTTGTGTGGTTAGAAGTTTATAACATATCACTT
>JAJHUR010087883.1:0-26195 GCA_027495735.1 Lutjanus campechanus | reverse complement strand
CCCCTTTGCCACCTGGCTGAAACCTTACACTCCGCCAACAAAGATCTCACTGGCACTTCCTGCTTCTTTTCCTTCTCTTATTACCCCACCATCTACACACACACACACACACACACACACACACGCACACGCACACACCCCACAGCTTCATCCCAAAATTTGAGAGGATGACTAAGACGAGAGGATGCTCATATCTCTAATGTTAGAGCCGTGATCTGGGTATCCAGTTTTTCATGTCATGCATTTCAGAGATTCTTATGCAGGTGGTAAAGATGACATAACCGATGATATATGTTGCCAATGACAGCAGTGGCTTTGGGTCTGGGCAGGAAAGGGAATGATTTATGGATATTTTGCACAAAACATGAGAAAAGCATCTTTAAAGGCTGATTTTAAAGATTCTTTTAGAGGCATTTCTGTTTTAAAGTTTTTGAAAATGAACTGGACCTGTCTCTTATACACATCTAGTATATTGGAGAGAAGGCAGACATCTCTACGGCTGATAGCTCCAAAATCCTGCAACTCACACTAAAACAATCTAATTGGAAAAATAGCATTAAAGGCCAGAGGAACAATATGAACTTTTGATTTGGATGTGAACTATTCCTTTAAATGCCATCATTCAAAATGTCCAGTGGCTTACACGCTAAATAAACCATATAAAATACCTCAAATCAAATGAAAAGATCTTAAAAAGAATCTATGTTATGTACTTATGTGATTCTTTTCTATTCAGTATTGAAGTTTGCTTGCATAAACCTGAGCTAAACAGTGACTTGCAAGAATTACACAATTACATTGTCTTATTATAATTGATCACACCCTTCATGTGTCTGGAAGAAGGAAGGACAATGTAGAATTACACATATGTGATAGAGGATTTTATTTATTTCCACAGACCCAACTCAAAACCTGAAAACCAAAACTATTCGCATGCATAGATTTTTGTAAATTAGACCCTCTAAAGCAAAAAAAGAACAGACTTCTGCTGTTCCAAGGATGACTTGATAAATGTACAGTTTGTGTCAGAAAGTCCTTGATGCTAAAATGTCTAACAACAGAGCCCATTGTTATGCAGAGACACCCACTTTGATCCTGTGCACAACTCCGTCTGAAAACTTACGAAACTCGAGGAAGATTTTATCATACGAGTGATGGTCTCACGATCCAGACTGCCCAGCTGTCATGTGTGATAAATCAGTCATTCACGCACTCCATAAATCATCCAAGTACAGCAAACTTTTTGTCCCAAACTTACATCAGATTAATAACAATTAATCAATCTAATAATCCTCTTCCTGTGGTTTCACATTACTAACAGCTTTGATTAATGTTGAGATAAATTGTTGAGTTAAAAATATAATTAATTTTTGGCTTATGATGATAGATAAGCGATGGATGTAATAACTTTCAGTAAATTAGATGAATAAATGTCGACAGATGGGCTGATACTGTAGATATCAGGGGTGAGCAGAGTCATAGCCGACTGTTGGAGAGAGCAGAGGCTCATGGGAAGAGTCTCGAACTCGAGCCAGCTTCCACCCAATCTGGAATCTGATAGGAACAAATATGTCTTTGTTTGCTCCAGCCTGTGTCTGACTATGTGTCATACCCCGTCTGTGCTGGGCCTCTGTCTGTGTACGTATAGAATATGTAGATGTTTTATTGTTTTTCAGGACTGACTGTTGGCTCTCTGTCCCTTCATCATATTTACAACACTTTATTTTGCATTTCCTATCACCTCAAAGTGTAAAAACACAATCTAAGGCCACTTAATCCATTTTTCTTGCAGGAATTTCTTCTCCTGTGACATTTCAGTGGGCCGCAATTATCACAGCTATCGCATTATTTAAACCACAGAAGGCTCCCACACAAAGACATATCTTTATGTGCGGCTCACCACATATTTTATATCACTCTATAAAGCACCACAAAGCTGCCTTTGACCATATGCAAAGCTACTCCAGTCTGCCTGCAAGTAGAAGTTTCATAATGAAACGGCAGCGTTTGAACCAAGTACATTTAATACTCTAATTAATTGTGTACTTTTTTGAGGACAATAATCTTTCTTTAACAAGTGCAAAAAGTTTACTTGGTGGAATTTGCAGCGGTGGAGTGTAACAAATTCAGTCAAGTAATGTGCGTACGTTGACGTACTTTACTGAAGTGTTTCTACTCGATTACATTTTGGAAGCCAATATTATACTTGTTATTTTGTTCAGATAATTGATACAAAACATACAACAATAAATGATGTATCATTATTGATTAAGCTACCCAGCAGTAGCTTATATAAAGTAGTTGAAATTAGCTCCAACTTTACCAGCTGGAACATAAATAATGCTGATAAATTAATGCATCACCAGTTATAGTCTAGTTATTCTGGACTGGGCCATTCTTCATAATAAATACTTTACCTTTGGTACTTGGTATGCTAATACTATTAGGGCTGCAACTAACAAAATTTTTCATTATCAATTAATCTATCATTTTCTCAATTAATAGATTAGTTGTTTGGTCCATAAAATGTCAAAAAAATTGTGAAAAATGTTGATTACTGTTTCCCAAAGTCCAAGGTGATGTCCTCAAATGTCTTGTTTTGTCTACAACCTAAAGAGATTTAAGAGGCTGAAATAAGAGAAATTGGACTTTTTTTGGGGGAAAATGGCTCAAACTATTCAATTATTAAAAAAACAAACAAAAAAAAACAGCGTTTAATTTCTTAGTTTAAAATGAATCGATTAATTGACTTATTGTTGCCGCTATAAATATTATAAGTACTTTTACTGAAGTAAAAGATCCGAGTACATTTTCCACCACTGATCATTTGTGTGTTATTTGTTGCACAGTAGATTTGGGTGGTATCTTTTTTTTTTTATACCTTCCTAACATTTTACCATATTATATGGCATGAAAACTTGTGTAAAACAGCTCAACTCTGCTCTCCTCCACTACAGATAGTACTTCCATAATGTAGGCAGTGCTGATCGTCATGGCAACACTATTTCAGGAGTCGCGAAACAACAAACACAGAGGAGCTCTGCTTCATTCTTGAGAAGCTGAAGCTTTTATTCACTAACAAACTCAAACCTAAACTGTACATTTACTGCCAGACTGACAACTTTACCAATCAATTTTTCTTCTGCTCAGCGCGCATTCTCCGTCACTCTTTGGCATTCGCTCTCTTGCGCTTCCTCAACTGAAGTTAAACACTTTCTATGCTACACTACTCTGACCAATCAGTAGTTTGCAGTGTTTGCTGGTTTACCTTTATTATCAGGACTAAACCCAAAATATTCCCAAACAGGGGCAGAAGATTTTCTCATTTTTACCAGTTAGTCCTGTAAGTTTATTCCCCAGTCACCATGTTTCTCAGCTGCACTGCCTTGTCCACCAGTAGAGAGACTGACCTCTTGTGGCACATACTGTGCACTACAATACATTACCTCAGTACAACATCTCCGTATCACTTTAAGAAAAAGAGGAGCGTCTTTATTTTTGACAGGATTCAAACTCATAATGTTAGGATTTCTTAATACCCCGGTATGCTGTAATACCCTGCTACCGCCCAAGACTATTACACACTTTGTGTTTATTAGTAATCAGGTGTTTATTTCAAACAGGAAAACTGTTGATTAAGTAATAATCAACATGCTTGCACTCTGTTTATGCTTGATAATGTTTAGATTTACCCCATTTAAACTGGAGATGAGATTTAAAAAACGCTTTTTTACAAATGTCTTTCTATGTGAGAGTAAAAGTGAGACAGTTGGAACAATTCACAAGCTTAGATATTTAAAACTTTAAAAAAAGGGAGTTCTTTCATGGCCATAAAGAGAAACTCAATCTGTCTGTTCATTCATTCATCAGGCCTTGTCTATTCTTGTTCATGTGCTCTGGCAAATGTCTTTGAAGTTTGCATCCTTGCCAGCAGGTCTTCATTTCTCATGAAGTACAGTGAGCATTAAAGGCTTTGCAAGACATTTGTTTGGACTAGTATTGCACACATTGTGGTCCCTCCAGTGACTCAGCAGACAGTTGGTTCCTCTACTTGGTTCCTGGCTTTACGTCAGTGAGAAAGCTCATTTGCATTTGTATTGTGTAAGAAAAAGGTGAAGGAAAAAAGACACTGGGCAAAGTTTTCAGGCTCCTTAGAGTATTTTGTCCACTACTGATGTGCTGAAAGGGCTTTTCAGACCCTCATGGGGACCCCCAAAGAAACCTTTGACGTGGGTGAACACAGGCTACAACAACAACGACTTAAGAGTTACTGTAGGATTACTTTAGGTTTAGTATAAATCTGCAGTTTCTACAGCCCCCCTGTATCCTGGATACATTAATCTGAGTCTAATAAATGTTTTTGGTTTTTTTTTTTGCTTTTTAGCCATGCCGGGATTGTGGCTCTAGGATGTTAAAGTTGGTCAGTTAACCATTTTCTTCCAAGCTAAAATATCTCAATAACGGATAATCATTGTTGCCAGAAGACAAATCCTAATGTCTTCCCTTGACTTTTCATCCAGTGTCTCCAGCAGGCCAATGTTTTTACTTATTCAGGGAAAAAACTGGCAGTTTAACACAGCTGAACTTTAACCTCATTCTTAACTGTGACACTATTGTGTCCGATGAAAAACGAGCTAGACTTCTTGGCTAGTTGAGGAAACTGGCAGCTCGCACTTCAATACATTACATCCTTAGATGTGTCATATTCGAGCCCCTTAAATTTCTGCTTCCAGACCTAAAGTTTTGTTGTGTTTTGTTTTTTTCATAGCCCATCTTCTGTGTTTTCTGTTTCTTATGTAAGTATCACGTTAAAAGTTTGAGTATCCTCAGGAAACACGCTTCAGTAGCCCCGATGTATCTGTAGCAACCCCGCGACAAGTCCTGTTTGCTGTTTTTGTAAATATTGAACTAAAAAGCATGAAGGAATTGGTTTATTTGCGGAACTGTAATGTTGTGTTATCAAAGGTTCAAAGTATGGGGATATGGTTGCTGCAGGGGGCCACAGAGTAACTTTTTCCATCCATGGGCCATTAGGCCATAATGTTGAACCCTGCATTTATTGACACAAACCTTCGGTACAGACAATCATCGACTCTGGTGATTAAGTTGAGATGTGTGATTTTGAGTGAGTACTCGCTGAATTGTGATGAAATTTGAATGAAAAAAAACATTCATGTCCCCTCAGGATGAATTGTCATAACTTTTCATTCACCATCAGGTCAAAATTGTAATTTGGCCAATACTTAAATTTATGAGCTGCAAAACATTGACATTCTAATCAGCCTTAGCTGTATTTTATGTTTAGTGCACATTGGTAAATGTTAGCATGCTAACGTGCTAAACTAGTGAACGTGGTACCTACTGAACATGAGCATGCTGGCTTTCTCAAGAAGCGCTTCGCAAAACCAGACGTCTTCAGTTTTAGTACATACTGTAGCTGCCCGTACAAAGTGTGTACTGATATATGCAGTTTGTTTTATAATGTGACATACAACTTTCTCATACCATCGACCCTCTTGTTTGTACATTCATTGCAGTTCAGCACAAATGAGATGGCATCTGTCTTTTCTCTCTTGGTGGCTCAGTCAATGCAATGGATCTTCAGCTGCACAGAGGATTGTGGAAAAGCCAAAAAAATATGCTGGCTTGCATACTGCATAATGCAGTAGGACATCCTGGTATTTGTTTTTTGTTTTTTGCAGACTGTATTTGACATACTATTCAATGTTTTTCTGACATACTAAATGGTATGGTAATATGGGTATTGGAGCCCATATGTTGTCTTTACCAGCAAGAAGGGATGTACATATCATTCAGATAGGTATTCGAGTAAATCACTAATATTGAGACAATGTAAATGTTTTCTATTTTTGAGTTTTGGTGATTCAGTCTCAGATGTTTTACTAGGTGCTACGAACTTTTAAGATGAATAGAAAAACCACATCCTTAATTCACAATTCAAGCAGTTGTTTCCCATTTAAAGAAACAATTTGATAAGAGCTTTCAAAAGGTTTTAACAAGGTCTAACAACCAAAAAAATCTCAGTTGTAGACCCTGGTTTTGTTTGAATTGCCACGCCACCTATGTTTGGCACAGTCAGGTTGAATGTGTGTTCAATATCCTGCGTCACACACTCCAGGTGTGTGTGTGTGAAGGTTGAAATGGACTGTTGATAAAAAGCACTTCACATCACTGGTGGGCACGCCCTCGTGCCACAAGCTGGAGATTCAGATTCATCCAAGAGAAGGAAGGGATTTTGAAACATGGCTGTCGTCTGCTCATTTTTCTGATAGTATTCCAGGCATGAATCACACCGACACTGAACTAACGTACATTTTCACCCTTTTACGATGTCCATTACCAGCAATTCCTTCGACGTAAGAGGCACCAAGTCTTGTGTGCCATTGCACAATTTTTTCTTCACTCTGACAACTTAAGTATCATCCGCTCCCATCTCTTGAAAGTGTGATTAGAATATACATGTGAGTGAGGGCATGTGCCAGAAGTGAATCTTACAGACAAACAATTTCTTTATCATAGAGGGAGATTTTTTTTTTCTGTGACAGGAAAAATGCATTCAGCACTGGAAACATTTGTTGCAGACAGCTTCTCTACACCAGCCTGCCATTATGTATTCAATGTCAAACTCACAGCACTCCTCCAGACTCAGCATAGAGGTGTGAAAGTGCTGGTAGATGACGACCACGTCTGCACGTATGTCCACGTCATGATAAAGACAGTTTGCTTTCAGGACTATTTCAAAGGGATTTAGTGCAGTCAGGCATTGATGATAACTTCCATTTTAGTGCAGGCACATGACATTTTTCAAGCTGTGTTGGAATCTGGGTGTGCTGTTTTATCAAGTCAGATGTGAAACTCATTGATCTGTAGCTATTTTGATTTATTAATGTGTGTGAAATGTCAAAACACCCTCCGCCGCGGCTACAACCTTCAGTTTATATTGCAGTCTCTATGTATGGTGATGAGTTTTCCCCTCTAACAGCAGTTTTGTACTCCTGAGTCAAAAGGAGACTTTTTGTGTTTGCTGCTGACATGAACAGACAAAACATGCTAACACTCCAGACAGCACATTCAGCTCCCCGCTGATCACACCGAGGCTGAAAACTCAGGAACTTTAAATCCCTCTATGAATTTACTCTTTCTCTTAGGCATCTTTACTAGTGATTCTACCAGCTAAGCTCCTCTTTATGTGTCCCTTAGCAACAATTAACAGCAACTAGCTTCCTGCTAGCTTACATTGTATTTGCCATATATTTATATTAGACTGTTGCATGCAGCTTCATAAACAAACAAACGTCGGGTAGGTTTATTTACTTAATACTCAGACATGTTTTGGAAGTTTATTGGGCCAATAATTTAGGTTTCCAATGGAGAATAAGTCGGATGCGATTTTATGTTCAATAGTTCAGAAATTTTAGCCAGTAATAATGTGTGACATTTTTGCATTAAAATGTCGAAAAACAACTAGATTCATGTTATATATTTTGTTGCATTGTGTACTTAAGTTATATTAAATGTTTCCAATCATGTTCAAGGTAACAGTGCATTTCATTCGATCATCTGGTGCTATAACTTCAGGGAAAACTCAAGATACGTCAGAGAGTGAGGAAGGAAGTCGGCAAATGTGACTAAATGTAAAGCAAATAAAACAATGATGGTTGTTTGACGATGAAGACAACAGCTTCCATGATCCCACGCTATCACAATATCATCAAACTATGTCTTTTGTTGGTGTTGTTTTGAGACCTCTAGCAGCAGAATTACATATTGGGCTTTTAAATGAGAAGATTGACACCACTCAGAGCTGGAGCAAGGGAGCATTAGTCTAGCTTAGCATAAAGATTTAAAGCAGGAGGAGTCGGCTAGCCCAGCTCACTCCAAAGCACCTCTAAACCTTCTTAATTGTTGCCACTTTATTTCATACGTTCAGTCTGTACAGAAAATAAGAACAGTTCATCATCATTACCAGTGAACACAGCACTGACCCCTTTTCAGAATAAAGGCCTGATAACAGGTTAATGGAAAGAAAAATTATGTTTTTTGTCTTTAGGGCTGCAACTAATGACTATTTCCATTGTTGATTAATCCGCCAAATATTTTCTTGATTAATCAATTAGTTTGGCCCCTAAAATGTCAGTGTTTCAGTGTTTCCCAAAACCCAAGATGATGTCCTCAAATGTCTCATTTTGTCCACAAGTCAAAGATATTCAGTTTACTTCCAGAGAGGACTAAAGAAACCAGAAAATATTCAATATAATAATCAATTATTATATTTGCAATAAGATGCACAATAACATCTGATTTAAATATGTTGAGCCTGTATATGTATATAAATATGTAATTTACCGCAGCTGTAAGGTTCTGGAAAACCTTGAAAATACTTAAATTTGACTTTGGAAAAGGAGTAGGAACCCTGCTAAAACTCATACATCCAGTTACAGTATAAATAGAGTTATTCTAAGCAGTAAGAACTATACTACTACTACTACTGCTCTCCTAAAGCCAAGACTTAAATCTACACCTGAAGTGTGTACTCAACTAATTATTGTCACTTTGCATGAGAAAAGTTATATAACTTTGCACGGAGTAACCTTTTGCTTTGCTCTTATGTGTATTTAGCTGAGGCAATCACCCATCAAAGTTACAGTGTGTTCTTGCATAATATCATAGAATACTTCACTGCAATATCAAAGGTTTATTAGTTATCTAAAGCAGGTAGCAGGTAGGTTTTCACTTTCTGCCAAGGCCACACAAAAATAATGCTACAGTATGAATGCTTTGAGGTGTTTGGTTGTCAGCCATGGCCCTTTCCCTTGTTGTTGTTAATGCTGCTGGTGCTTTGGCAATTCTTTGGTGGGTTTGTTAGCTGGGGCTTTCTCTGCAGGGGCATTTAATTCTGAGCTACCAAAGGAGGACAGCCGGAAACTACTGAAAACACACACACATGCACACACACACAGGTGGAAGTGGTGGGTCTCATTCTCTTTTCAAAGTCCCTAAAAGGAAGAAAGGAGAGGGAAAAGAAAGTGTGCGTCTGTCTGTGTGTGTGTGTGTGTGTGTGTGTGTGTGTGTGTTTGAGAGATCCAAAGCCAGACTTTTAGGCAAAGCCAACTCTCTGCAGCTCTCTCTGTCAAACCCACACATGGACATACACAGACGAGCTTCAGCTGTCTGTAGCTCCCCCTAACGTCTCAGTGAAATAAAGCACTCATTTTGAAATGTTGTAAACCAACAAACGTACATGTTTTCTGTCTCTCTTTGCTTTCCAGTTTATAATAGAAGACATGAAGCAGCAGCAAACCAACAAACACAGCAACCTGCACCGTGAGGACCAGCACATCACCGTGGAGGAGCTGTGGAAGGGCTGGAAGACCTCTGAAGGTAAACGCAAGTCAACATCTCTGCCCCGAAGGTCACTAACACAAACACAACTATATTTTTATATATAGATCGACACTACTTCCCAGTAGTGTTCTTTATGTATTAAAAAAATCTGAACATTCAAGTTATGGTCAAAGCATGTATATTTTAGCATCAAAATGCTATTTTCCCAAGCTCTTCCAAGAATGTTTTCCCATGTGACCTGATGTAAGTTTCTGCACGATGATGTTGCTACATATAAGGCATGAGGGCATCAGCACTCTTAACCGACGTCACCGCTTTTTTTTCCTGATGGCTGAGTGGGCGTTTCCATTTTCAAACCCAGAAAACAACACAGATGGACTCTGTTTAAGTTGTTCTAATGAAGTAGAAAAAAAAAATAGGAGTGAGAGGAGAAAAGGATGCTTAAAATACTCAAGACCGTTGCTGCAGTAGAAAAATCTACATGTGAAAACATCTGGATTGAAGTCAGGTTTTGGTGTCAGTCCATCATTATAAAATCTTTTATTTATAGAGCTGCCATTCACTATTTTCAGTGGTTATACAGGGAAAAAATCCAAAAAAGGCCATGTGGAACAAGAGGAAGATTAGTAATGCGTGATAAATTATCAGCCAATTTGATAAACAAATATCTGATTTGACAGATTATGTTAAATCATTTCATTTGAATTCTCAGGCAAAATGCTCAGTAAAAGTCAAACTATATTTGTGATATTATCATGAAGTTTTTAGAAAATAAATGAACATTTGAGAGTTAGAACTGCTTTTTGTTTTTCTTGTCATGGTGAGATTTGGTTCAGTCAGAGCTGTGGAATATTAAATCATCAGTCTTTCACTAGATCTTAGGCTGGAGATAAACCTGCTTTATCACTACTTGTACATGTAGTGTTCATTTCTGAGGACGTGCACTACCATTAGGGCTGAGTATCGGTACTTATACTTTTAAGGTATCCTCCGAAATAACCAAGGAACAAGTTGTATTGCAACGTTTCCTGTCAAGCGATACCTGCATTTAACCCAACAGCTACCAGCTACATTCAGCCTGTGGTGGTGAAGTCGAGTGCGATGTATTTGACAGAGTTGCTGAGATGCTACCAAAACGAAAGAAAAAATATTGGATGAAGTATCCTATTGGTATCGGTGTCACTTTAAGGGTAATGAATGAATATATACGTACATCCATACACAACATGTGTATAAACTGCAGGTTATAGGAACTTCTTTTTAAAGTACAAAAGCGTGAAATTATTTGTTCGTATGTTTTTGGTCTGAGCCATGAAAAGCAGGTTATTATTGGTTATCAGCTGAACGGAAATCCATATTGTGCATCCCTAGAAGATCCCTGCACCTCTTCTAATTGTCATCTTGAAAAACATTCATGCAACACAGCTGGAAAACATGCACTGGATGCCATCATGGGCGCAATACTTACAAAAAGGAAAACTGAATTTATAAGGCAATATAGTGCAAAGAATGTGCTAAAATGATGAGATGACAAGAGAAGAGAAAATAGGAAACACATAGATTAACAAACTAAAATAAAATAAAAACAAAGCTACGTGTCCTCGGGCTGCATAAAGAGCACTGACACACTTTACTACATAAACACACTCAATCACATGGCACAGGTGTGGTATCTAATTTAAAAAAAAACAGCAGAAGAAACATCCTCTTGACAAACTAATGTTAACAAGCACTCGCCGACGATCCCTTTGGGAGAATCTTTGCCGGCACTTTAAACGACTCTGTAATTCTTTGAAAACTCAAGTGGAGTTCTGCGAGCTCGACACTTCAAGTGTTGAAGGAGGGAATGAACCAAGCTGAAGACTCAAGGGCATATTTACCCAAAATGAAGCGTGATCAGTTGTTTTCACTGCAGAATGTGTTAGTAAACAGGCACTCATTAATGTTTAAGGATTTATGTAACTTATGTTTTCAAGGAACCCATCTACGGTTCTGAGTAATTTTACCGCCGTTATTTTAATTATTAGGCAGCTCAAGGGGAAGTGCTTTTCATTTTCATTTTGATTATACAAACTGTCTTTTGTAAATGACGCCACGAAGTTTGATTTAATCACATTATTGAAATTAATTCATCTTTAAAAACTTGTTTTCTCTTCTTCCACTTTCTTGAATTTCAGATGGGGGACAAAATTTGACCCAGAGTCCTCCTCTTTTCACACGTCTGTGTTTATCTTCAAACACACACCCCCAATCTGTCACACTCAGCCTGTATGTGCCAGTGTTTGTTTATGACTCTGAAAATATGTGCAGACCTAAGTGGTTGTGGAACAAGTTTTTAACATGCACTGATGATTCCTCAGCATCTGAAATAAATACTCGGCAGAAAATAAACATCCTACTACTGTAGCTTTTGCTACCTAAAGGCCTCCAACAGCTAGCAATCACAGCCACACACATATTATGTTTGATTTTCTGTATTTAAATGTGTTTTCATAGTAAATAATATATATAATGTATTTTTAATCAGGTTTAATCAAATTGCTTATTTGAGAGTAATAGCAGCTGTAAAAATTTATACTATTTTTAGGTACTTGCACTTGAGTGTTTCCATTTTATGTTACTATTTACTACTACTCCATTACATTTCCAAGTTATTGTACTTTTTAATCCAGCACATCTTTAACAGTTTTAGTTACGTTTCAGATTAAGATTTTATACCATGCATTGGATATACTTGAGTAGAAAACAATCCATTGTTACAGGCTCAGCCAGTGATCCACCAAAGAGTGATTCCCCTTTAAAAAACCGCAGATGTTTCATTTGAAAAACTGCTCAAGGCTCAAAGGAGTAAAAGTGAAGATTAGATTAGAGTAGAGCCGCACAATAAATATTATCAAAAAAAAAAGTTATCAAAATTACAATATGGCCAAGTGCAATATCTCAATCACAGAAGCTGAAATTTTTTTTGACAAAGAAAAAATGTGTGACAAAATAATATAATAATGAAGTACTGTAGTCTTGTTCTCCAGACATAAGAAAACATTTGTCTGGTAATAAATGTCACACCATCATGCATCCTGATTTTTCTTTTTCCCAGCAGACATGGAAATGATGTGTGACACAAAAATGACCACACAAAGCCCTCGCATTTTTATCTTGTGACCCTTTGAAGGGGCTCCACCTACTTTTGGAACCACTGAATAAAACTACTATTTAAAAGTAGCCCACATAAAGTAGTTTAAACAAACTCCACATTGAACCACTTACAACAGCAAAATTCTGCTGATGCAAATGATCCATTAGTATTATCAACTGAATGATAAAATGTATAACTCAAATGGCACTCAGAGAGCACAGAGTCAAGTGACATATCTCACAATATTAACAAAAGGGAAAAATAATTGTGTATTGGCTCTGTGATTCAGATCGACTACAAAATGTAATGTATACTGTATGCTTCCGTCTTTCACTTGATTTCATTGAAATCATGCCAGCAGTTTTCTTTTTTTTTTGTAGACCTGCCGGCAAACAGACAAATGGCACCGAAAACATAACCTCACTGGCGGATGTAGTAATAATATATCAGTCACAGGGGCCATTTTTCTGTGTCACTTACTTTTACTTTGATACTTTAAAGGTAGAATCAGTAGGATTTGTCAGGTGCTATTTGGAAATGCACCAGAAAGATAGTTCGCAGGATGTGAAATACAAATATTTTTGGTTGGTAAAGAGTCCCGACCACAACAAAATAATGAGAAAATAAGACGGTACAGGTGCAGGGCAGGTTCTGTGTGGATGCAAGTGCCGCCACACAGCCTATGTATTCTTTTTTGGGAAAATCCTGCATAGATTACCTTTAAGTAAATTTTACTGAAGTAAAAGGGATAGAATATGAAAATTCAGTCATTGTCTGCTCACCCTCACGCTGATTGAAGGTCGAGTTAAGTCCACAAAACACTGCTGGAGTTTCACAGGAAAACAGTGTTGCAGAGTTTCCCAAACAACTGACGGGGTGTCCAGTTTTCAAACGTAAAAAGCCTCAACATGCCAAGTTGACTTGAAAGACATCATTTACACACCGTTTTTGACTTAAAGCTTCACTGTATATCACTTCACTATATATGTTTATGTCCACGTGCACACCATCTTAAACTGTGTGTTTGTGGTGTGACTGTGTACACGCAAGTGAACAGCATATTGAGGCTTTAGGAGACTTGGATTATGCCAGACGAGCAGTATGGAGGCATTTTGTTTTTTTTCTTGGTTGTTTTTTACATTTGTAAACTGGTTACCATTCACTTCAATTGAGATTCTGCAATGCTGTTTTCCTGTGAAACTCCAGCAGTGTTTTATGGACTAAAAAACTAAACCTGACCTTCAGTCGGCACAAGGGTGAGTTTTCAATTACTTATTTTTGTGCTCCTGTGAGTTGCTCTTGATAAAAGCATGGGCTCAATGTCTAACCGTGAAGTAATGACCTTCATCTTTTCTCTTTTTCTTGTCCCCTCTCCTCATCCAGTCCACAACTGGACGACGGAGGACACGGTGCAGTGGCTGAAGGAGTCGGTGGAGCTGCCGCAGTACGAGAAAAATTTCCGGGACTTCGGGGTCACAGGGAACACCTTACCTCGGTTAGTAGGATCCACCTCAAACAGCGTCAGGACTCACAGGAGCACTTATTAACACAGCTTGTGTTTGTGCGTCTGTGCCTTTGTCTCTAATTAAGATGTTTTGTTTTGCCGTTGGTGTGCAGTGAAGTGTGTTTATGAACAGCAACACCATTATGGTCTGTGTTACAATACCCAAAGGCACCTTTAGATTCCATTACTCTGTTTAATGCTGCCCACTGGTGGTCATAAAAGGCAACACAGGGGGGAGAAGTCTGAAACAGGTGAATCCTTCACTTCAGTGTCTTTCTTCTTCTATTGTTGGATTTTTTTTCAAGGCCAGATCACGTTTTGTGACTTGATCTTAAATACAACCATCCTTACAATCTTTGGATGTTGTTTTTCCAGTTCAGAGTGGTGTGATTGTGAATTTTACTGTGAAAAATATACCCAGAACCCCTTCGTACATCACAGTAAAGATGAACTAGTTAACAAAGTCATCCGAGTGCCGACATTACAGAAGAAAGTCAGACGTCGGTGGGACACTTGTGGAATGTGTCTCACTGCAAACTGCATGTTCGGCATGAGTAGACAGGGGGGTTGGGTGGGGTTGAGGGTGGAGGGGGGGCTTATTGAGGGGTTTCATGTTACGCCACGGGGCTGATGCGGGCGCTGACTCATGAAGTGATGTCACAGCGATGGGGATACAGTTTCCACAGGCTGCCATGTTGTCTGAGCCCTTTAAGATGGTGGTGGTATGTGGCAGCGGTGTCACAAAGGTCAGACCAGGCACATGAGAAATGTCTAGTGTGCGAGTGTCTAGTGTGTGTGTGTGTGTGTGCATCCTACCTACAGGATGGAAACACACTCATGCTTGGACTTCTCAGTAAGGCTTTTAGGGCCAAGAGCAGTATTTTTAAACTGAGGCCAAAAACAGTCATGAATCAGTCCATCTATCCTGTTTATCCTGAACTTAATGTCTGTTTTTGGCACCTCTGGAGTAGAGGACTTCACGGGTTCAAAGATTTGTGCCCAAAGTGAAAAAGAAACCAGAAATGTACCACCCAGATTTACAGACCTGAACCCAACCTGTCTGTTATTTTGAAGGCTGGGAAAAATGCAGAAGTTGTCAGAACAAAACTTTGTGTCTTAACCGTAACGTAACATTCACATCCTTCTCCCCTGTACCTGACTTTGACACACATAATCCATCCTTCAAGCCTGGAAAACTGGTCAGATACATCCAGGATTTTTGTTATGACCAGTGTTAATAGAACAGGGCTGACCCCGACCCTAATTGACCTGACAAAACATGGCTCCAATCTATACAACCAAGGGTTTTGGTGGCCCTGTGAAGACCTCTACTGTGGAGCAGGATGGGACACTATGGGGGTGTTTATTATAGATTCACAATCCCTTCTAGGCACTTAACAAACAAATTGCATTTACTGAAGGACCCACACTTGTAAGGCTGTCACAATGATGAAATTTCAATTTTGTCATAGAAATAATTGCGATGAACAATTTAATTGATTTTTTTTCTGTTGATTTTATGCCTGTTACACTTATGTTTATCTTTTAGGCTTTCTAAACAAAAATTACACAGGGTAGATATGATATAAATGATAACCTGAATATACAAAACCTATTACTGAAATATTGAAAGAAATCACTCACAGTGATGAGCAGCAAAAATCAGAATAAACAGTGTACTCTGACCAAATCACAACCACAGCCATGTGGGGCAAATTTTTAAAGAAATCTGCAGAAAATCAGCAAAAGAAAATGCATTTCCATCCGCTACCTTTATACTAATAAAAAGTTAAGTGCCTCAAAATAAACAGTTGGTGGTGCTAAGTCTCTCCATTCAGGTGACATTAAACCAGCAGACACATTTTAAATGATAAGGAGTCAAAACCACAGACAAATACTTGAAATGGTTGAAATCTGACTGTGTAGGATGCTGATTTGTCTTCACTTCTCTATTTCAGAATAGCGGCAAATGAACCATCGTTTATGTCGATGCAGCTGAAGATATTAGACCAGCGGCATAAACAAAAACTAAATCTAAAGGCACTCGATGCGGTGCTGTTTGGGCCTCCTCTCCGTAAGTATGCAGCAGATTTTTCTTGGACATTTCTCTTAGTTTTTTACAGCCACAAAACTTTAAATAAATATACAGTATTTGCTTAACCCATCCATTTTCCCTGGTCCTCTCTTCCTCCGCAGGTCCACAACATAACTGGATGAAAGACTTTGTCCTGATGGTTTCCATAGTGATCGGAGTTGGGGGCTGCTGGTTCGCATATGTACAGAACAAGTCCAGCAAGGTGCACATCTCTCAGATGATGAGGGATCTGGAGAGCCTGCAACACGCTGAGCAGAGCCTCTTAGACCTGCAGAGCCGGTGAGAGAAGGAACCGCATCAGATTTCTATTAAAATTTGAAGGACACGCCGTGTTTACAGCCTCATCTCATCTTTATTTCAGATTGGAAAAGGCTCAGGAGGAGAACCGTACGGTGGCCGTGGAGAAGCAGAACCTTGAGCAGAAGATGAGGGATGAGATAACCGGGGCCAAAACGGAGGCTCACAGGCTTCGAGAGCTGCGAGAGGGAGCTGAATGTGAACTGAGCCGACTCAAATACGCTGAGGAAGAGCTGGTACAGGTCAGGCATCCCAGACAAATGCCACTTTCAAACAGATTTATCGTTATTTAGGTGTATAAATGCACAATATTCGACTTCAATAGACAGTGTATGTGTCATAATTATTTATAAATGTAAATGTATTCATTACTGCTGCTAAACCACCTTGAAATAAAAAGGATTAATCTCATATTTTTCATGTTAAATTTTAATTTCTTCCATAACCACAAGATTTCCCAATTTCCCTTCACATAAAAAATACAGCACCAATATATCAAGAGTTCCTCTTGGTAATGAGATGAGCACGGACTCATTGGGCTCATTTTTACACAGCAAATTCAGAATTTAAACACTGAATGCACTTCATTTAAAATTCACCCTCACTTACAGCGTTTGATCAACGATCTCACAGGGAGCGTTTTTTAAATATCTGACAGCGAATTTAACCTCGACCCTGATGTATCACGTTCCCTCCGTGTGCTGTAGGTGCGAAAGGCTCTGAAGCGGGCGGAGAAGGAGATGCAGTCGGAGCGGTCGGTGCCTGAAGCTCTTCAGAAGTGGCTCCAGCTCACACACGAGGTGGAGGTTCAGTACTACAACATTAAGAAACAGAACGCTGAGTTTCAGCTGTGCGTCGCCAAAGAAGAGGTAACTTCATTTACTTATTTGAGTACAAAAACATGAGCATCCATTTCACACAGCTTTGACCAAATATTCCATTTTACATAAGGCCCACTGTAAGCCCCAAACCTATTGACAAACGGTCTCCAAATAGCTTCTTACAGGAACCCCTACCATCAAATTATAGACATTTTAATTTCATACACAGAACACACTTCACACCCCGGACATTGAAAGCAAAGCTTGTAGAAGATGTGCAGACATGCAACGTGCACACCACTTGTTTGGTCTCTAAATTCCTGCACACACCTATCACCTCTGCATTGATTTATTAAAAAAGTGCTGATGTTTCGGTCACAAGGAGCTTTATCAAGACATAGCAAACATAATTTTCAATATTTTTCTATTTAGTGACATAGAGATGTTTGTGAATGCTAAACATCTTGACCAGTAGAAGATTTTAAATGAGTGAGCTGTTGCATGTGACTATAGAAGTATGACTGCTTCCACCCCTTTTTGGGTGAAACGCAACGATTTAAACGCATAAAATAAGGAAACTGCATCACTGTTGAGCTATTAGGAGCCCAAATTCTCTGCCCAGTCAGGTGAACAATCATGCTATATCTGTGCCGATGAATGGTCAGCGTCATTGCATAGGAAAAAATAAAATAAAGAAACAGGGGTTGGTGAGGGTTTGCCTCCATCCACCCCTCAAGTGGAAAAATGACTCCACCAAGTGGTCAGAGGTGGTACATCCTGACATATGCAAGTACATTATTGAATCTACAGGTTATGTATTTCTCACATCTGTCACGTTAAGACACTATTTTGCTGCTTTAATAGTCTGTCCACAGTAGCATTGTGATAAACTAATTACATTGGCATCATTAACATGCATGAAAACGACACTAGTCTTCACTAGCTGGCGCTGGAACGTTCACAGCACTTATTTTCACCCACAATGCAGCGAGGTCGAGGGAGGTAACGTGATCCATAGACACACCTTCAATTCAGCTGTGGGCTGTCGTGCAGTTATGAGCTCTAAGCACCATGTCACTTTATGACTGATGTGTCTTTAGAAAGGTCCTTATGTTCTGGTCAGGTTAAATACCTCCAGCTTTGATCTTTTATTTCTCTTATCTTTTGTTCTTTCTTTTCTTTTGGTTGCTTGCCAGTTTTATACTGATTAATGCATGGACATTTGCTTTTACATTAATTTACTTAATTGGTGATCTATCAGCTTGTAACCACACCCTATTATTATGTTAAAATACTAACAGAAAAATCATCACAAAAAGAAAATGAGCAGGTACAGTTTGCAGCGTTTTGCAGATCACAGAAGCTGACTGAGCTGGTTGAATTCAGCATTGCTCAAATGTGGAAATTACCAAGTGAAAAGAGGTCTGGCAGAGATTTTACTGTATTTGAATTGCGTGAATTTATCATGCTCATAAACCACTGAACCACTGATTTGAAAAATATAATAATTTGCATTTGACTTAAGCTACTAATTAAATTATAATTTAGTCATGAGAAAAAAGTAAAATATTGAAAAGATCCTGAAATTCAGAATTTCCAAAACAGCCTGCCCTACTTTAACTTCACGATAATTCCCCTCTGTCATCACACCTTTAGAGCCCTTGGAAAAGTCATACTTGCAGGTTTAACTTCAGCCAAAAAGACCATAATACAGTTACAGTTGTAACCTGAATCTCCATCTGTAAAAGATTGATTGAATCATATTAGGCACATACCTCTAATCGAAAGATTATTAGCTGTAATTCATAAAGTATGGGCATCCACTGTAGAGGCCTGGGATGTCTCAATGATTCTCATAGACACATGTGTCAGGCTGATGGGATGCAAGGAGACCTGCACATGCATTAAGCATGCAAGCATGCAGCAACATGCAGCAAGCACACAGAGCTGTGCCTTGCTCATCTCTTTTTTGTGGTAAAAATGCAGTAAATCATGTTTACTGCTGCTACCAAGCTCCTCTAGTGCTGGGCTGCAGAGAGCTCAGTGTGTCTGTGTCCTCTCCTCGACAGACAGGATTGTTTAAAAGCAGTGTAACACAGCCTGGCTGGCCAACAGTGGCAGTGATGGTGTAAAATATCACGACTGTAATGTTTTGGCTGGTCAGTCTGGAGAGTGAGGTAGAACCACTGATGGCAGTCTTTCACTGAATATGAATCAGGAAATTTAAAATTAGTATCACATAATATTGGATTCATTTTCAAGTAAGATATATATTTTTAAATTCGACAGTTAAATATAAGAATGATAAATGTGACTGTATGTTTTATTCTGGCGCTATAATATATTTAATAAACCACAGTTGGGCTGCATTCACATGGATTCATGCAGACAGTAGACACCAAACTGGAGATCATTTTAGGCAGAGAATACTAGAAAAGGTATCAGTAGACTGCATTGTCATCCAAGGGCAACTTTTTGCTGTCTTCCACAACGTAAATTACAATTGGACGTTATGTAGCTCCCTCCCACAAGGAAAAATCATGGGATAATAATTTTGTTTTTCTTGCTGTTGTCTCTTTTTTAGACAAACCTACACAAGGAATGCACCAAGTGCAGATCTTCTTAACTGTCCATGTTGGAAATGAATGAATGAACTTTTACATTTTGGAGGAAATTTAACATCACATTCAAGTTTGCAATAGAAAATTAAGAGAAAGCTGCATTTTATGGCTGCCTGCATTACTAAGATAAATGCAAAAATATAATAGATACAAAATAGTTTTATTTATTATGTTATTCTATACATTTAAAAAAAAATGCAGCATCACCATAGCAACATATCATCATGTGACAAAAAATAGTTGGAGTTGGGTATGTTTCACTTCCTGGACTCAGATGAGTTTGTCTGAGGTGCTCTAAAATCACAAAAGACTCCAAGGCTTGTTTTGGGATCAAGCACTTGTCAGGGAGCAAATATTGTCATGTGTGTTTTGTTTTGGCGTCCTGTCATTCTGTCGAACTTGTTTGTTTTTTGTTCCGTGTAGAGGGAGTTAGCTGTCTGCCTGAATGCATGTGAATGAAAGTCAGATTTTTTTTTAGAATTAATGATATAATTTGCCCTTAGTCTTTCTTAATAATGTGGCCAAATTGCTTTAATGGCCATGCCTACTTTTATTTTTACATCTGGCAGAAATCTTTATTGCCAAACTTCAGCTGCAAATTCACATCAAACCTTCGAGTGAGGACGGACTAAAAACATAGATTTCTTGTCTCCATCTGCCATGTTTTCATTTACATCCAGTTTAGAGAGTTATGAGCCTCAGTCAGGCCTGTTTAAGAGCTGCTAACAAACCTGAGGGCTTCATCAGTCTGTGTTACAGTGAAGAACAACTTTCTGGTGTTGTGACAAGGTTGTTTCCAGTCAGAATAATGTTTTGAAATGTTTTGTCTTGTTTTTTTTTGAATCTCAGGCAGAGAAAATAAAAAAGAAAAGAGGTTCAGTGTTTGGAACTCTTCATGTAGCCCACAGTTCATCGCTGGATGAGGTGGACCACAAGATACTAGAAGCAAAGTAAGAAAAAAACTCACACAAACACACTTTCACACACACATCACAGCAGCTAGAGAAACAAACATTGTCCTCGATGTGTGTATTTTGTTAGAAGTACATAGTGATTTGCAATAATGTCGACCAGTCACTGCTTATTGATACAAAATGTTACATGAAAGGTCCCTGTGTCATATTGAACAGCAGATCATGTTGTGATGGCCTGTTATCAATATGCAAATTCACTGCGAGTGCAGCAGCTGCAGAGCCCATATACATTTACTGTATATATACACATGCTGCATGGTCCAGACGTTTGGAATCACTTGCTACTGTATATTGATGTTTTTCTTATTTCCTTCAATAATCACTATTTTAAAGGGGAACAGATGTCTACCTTCACTCCAATATAGCAATGGGACCAAATGGTACTCGGCTTGTGGTGCTCAAAAGCACATTTGAAAAATTCAAAACCAGTGCCTCTTCCCAGAAATCATGACCCAGTTTCTCCAGATAATCCACAGACCTTGATGTGAGCAGTTTCATGTAGGAACTACTTTATTTCTGGTAAAAAAAACAAAGTAGTTCCAGTAGATTCTACAGCAGAAAGAAGGTAGTTCTTACATGAAACTGCTCACAACAAGGTCTGTGGATTATCTGGAGGATTATTTGATCCCACAGACACTCAACAATTCAGCCAACATAGCTTATATTGGTGTTTTATATAACTTTAGACTGCACTAAAGGCAGAAAAAAAAGGTCTGTCCACAGGCATTGATTAGTTTCTGACTCTGGAAAAGTGGGAGAAATACTGAATCTCTGAACTATCTGCTTAACCAACTCACTTATCTATATTATCTTCTTTTGAAAACTGATGTAATATTTTTTCACTTTGTGGAAATGTTTTGTCTTGTAATTGGTAAGGTCACTATGGCATTAAAGGCCTTGTGCCATTCATTTTTATTTTATCTATGAAAGGGACCCCAGAAATACCGAGATAAACTGTGAAAGTGAAGTGATGGGTGGGACGAGCTTTTATTGAAACTCTTGGGCTACAGTGTTTTTTAGTCCCAGAAATAAAGGTGGATGAAAATCCATTTTTATGTTATATAATCAATGGTGTTAAATTCACAAATTTAAGAAATAAGGAGGAGCCTCAGAAAACTGCTGAAAACTAAGCTCCACCTCGCTGGGTAGAGCTCAGTGTATCTCCAAGGACCAACACTCGTACTTCACAGTACGGAAAAACATACAGAAAACCTGATATTACACTGACCTTTCCTGGATTCTGGGTTTTCTTTCTTATTTTTCTAAAGAAGTCTTTTGGACTTTGAGAGAATCATGTTTTGACTTTTGGCCAACTTTTGAGCAACTTCTATTCACCGAGCCTCAACTAAAACTGTTTGGAGCCTGCTGGGTACTTTGAAAAACTCTGACATTGATTAAAAGTATAATCCAGACACCAAACAAAGTCTTTATATTTGAAATAGGTTTTGCCACAAAATAAGAATAATTAAATAATTAAAACATCCAGTTGTTCAATGCCCCCACAGTGTTTCATGACCCAAAATACAAAAATACAAAATACCATTTGATTTGGAATATAAAGATATATTTTATTTATATTTATATCTGATTTTGTTTCTCTTTGGGCTTTCTGCAGCCTGCTCAGTGTGTAGATTGAATTGGTTTAGGCTGTTTAGATTGACTCCTGTTTCAGTCCATAGTATGTCCAGTTGATATTCTGTGATCCAGTACCGATAGCACTAACCTTACTTTTATTTTGAAGTTTTGAGAATAGTTTTTGCTAAAGCAACATGCCTGTTAATCCCAGCTTTTTGCACTTAACACTGAAACAGGAACCTGTTCCTATTTAAATCTGATCTGACATGTCCAGTCCTTTGTCCGTGTTTAATGAAGTTTGGTCAGTTTGCCACACTTTCAAATGGCCAGTTTCCTTGAACACATATAGTATGGGTAACCATAGCAACACAGATTGCACATGCCAAGACCTAGTTTTAGTGGTAAATTCACTGGACCAGCTGTGTACTCTCAGGTTTTAGATTTAGGTGATTAAGCCAGCCTAACTGATACTCACCTGTTGCCAAAAACCTTTAAGTGACCATCAGTTGCTCCACTCGAGAGATGCACTCCCTGTAATTAGTATTTTGATGCCTTAAGTGATGTATCCGTCTAAATAGCCTGTTGTACTGCTCTGGTGGGACTCGAGAGAAGTTTACAAAACCAAACCTGTCGTCATTTCCCAGCTCACGACAAAGATAAAAAGCTCCCTCGTGTTGTCTTCTTAATAACCACTGTTTGCTCCAGATTTTCCTCCGATATTTCCTATATTTCTTGTGTGTCTGAAGTCGTCAAGCCACTTTGAAATACAATAGCATAAGGAGTGTCTCAAAATTCCAGTAAATAACTTCTTCACTCTCCATTTTGAGGTCATATTTGAAGTCAGCTGTTCAGTGACCTGTTCAGTTTGGTCATCGATTTTGGATTTGTTTGATCACTAGACAGTTAGTTTTAATAACACACACTGCCAACATTAGAATGATCCCTGTTGTTGGAGAGTATTTCATTTATATGCCAAGGACTTTGTATTCTTATCTAACTGCTGCTGTATTTTTTGTCTCTTTATGTCCTTTCACTTGTCAGTCTGGTTCAACCATTGTGCAGCATTTCCTTCTCAATGTACAAAACTTTTTCATTACTTTTTTTTTGCTGAAGTCCTTCACACAAAATAACATATTTGTAAAGTGGACTTACTACAATCTAGAAGCATGAAAGGTCATTCAGAAATACAGATGACTCCTTTCACCAGATCAGTGTTTTGTGGAGGTGATTCTAAACCTTTGAACTTTAGTATTCAGAATCTCCTGATAGATTAAATGAGGCTTTTGGTTCCACAATACACCAACAATGACTTTTGTCTTGTTTGTTCAGGGATTTAATTCTTTGGAGCACTCACTGCACTGGAAAAAAAAAAAAAAAAGAAAGAAACTCCGGCAGTAACAATATCTGACTGCACAATGTCAAGCTCTTGCACAGATTTGACCACATAATGCTATTACATTTTTTAGACCAAGTTTTATTCCAGATATATTTAATACATTCAGAAGTCTTGTGTAATCCAGGCTCTGCCACTCAGATAAAAAGTTCCTTTGTTTAAAAGGCAAAAAGGAAAAAAAAAAATCAGAAAAGAGAGAGCAAAGTCAAATCCTCTGCACGCCCAATATTATATAATATTATTCAACCTTTACTCAGAAATACATTGAGTTAGAGACCTCATTTACAGTGTAGCCGAGTAAAAAATGAAAAGGCTCTTAGACACAAAGAAACACCAAGAAGAAACATAAATAAAAGTGTTAAAAAAGTAAAAAGCCACAGTGAATACTTAATACATAAAAATCTGAGCGATAAATAAAAACTGTTCAAATTTAAAGCACATCATCAATGAAAACAAGATCATTTGAAGTATAGATAATCTAAATCCTAACGAATCCGTATCACAGTGTTTTCCAAGTATCCCCTCTTCAGTCGTGTTTTATTTTTTTGTGTGTGTGTGTTTTTTTAAGGAAAGCCCTGTCAGAGGTGACGGCGTGCCTGAGGGAGCGGCTGCACCGCTGGCAGCAGATTGAGAAGCTTTGCAACTTCCCCGTCGTCAATAACTCGGGGCTGCCGAGCCTGACGGCCAGCCTCTACTCAGACCACAGCTGGGTGGTGATGCCGCGAGTGTCGGTGCCTCCGTACCCGATCGCTGGAGGAGTGGATGACCTGGACGAGGACACGCCTCCCATCATTCCGCAGTTCACAAGTGAGACTTCGGCGTTTTTCTCATGAGAAATGAAAGAGATATGTAATAAAAATTAAGTCTAATATCATCTCGACTTTTCCTCCCATCAGCGGCGACGATGATCCGGCCCCCGCTGACCCGCAGCAGCAGCCTGTGTCGTTCCCGCCGGAGCCTGCTGAGCTCGCCGCAGTCCTCGCTCATGTCCCCAGACCCTGACCTGCTGTCCATGGCCAGCTCTTCCCTCTCCTATCGCCCCGAGGCAGACGACGAACATATCATGTTCAGCTCAGATAGGAGGGGGTATGTAGCGGTGGCCGGAACGCCGCGGAATGGTTTTACAGTTTGGACTCACAGGTGTTTTATTCACACTGATGCTTTACGCTTGGGGGTTACATGGCACCGGATAGTACGTGGAGGATGCATGAGTTACCTCTACATGATAAACCAGAATTAATTCATGTCTAACATAATTAATTAGATAGAAAAAAGATCTTATCTTCAACTTGAATTCTGCATTTGTCCTTAGTTTGCTTTACTAATGTGTCAGTAAAGACTTAAGTCTAAAAAACTGTGATGATATTCATGTGAAATGCATGAAAAATAGTAGCCAGTAACTAAAAGAAAACATCCAGCAAGAATATATAATCTTAATTTTGATGACTGTTTTAGTTTTGCATTCAGATGAAATAAGATCAGCTACCCCGTGTGTGGTAATTATTTTCTATTTAAAACCGTGGGTCATAGCATTAATATTACATGATGCAGAAACTGATAATTAATTCATAATTACTGCTAAGAACTGAAAATCACAGAATCTGGGCACTTGCTGACAAAAGTAATTCACACATGGCGACTCCAACCACTACCTACTGTCACAGGTGGGAAGAATACTAGAATATTGCACTAAAGCAAAAGTAAACTTTAAATAATAAAGTGAAGTAGTGAACTAAAACTTAGTGAACTAAAACTCTCGTCTCGCACAATATGCGTCACAAACACCAATATCACTGCCCTTTGTAACGTTATCTTGCCTTAAGTGTTTTATCCAGCGACTCCTGGTGCTTTTATCAGCTGCGAAGAGAAAGAACAAGTAAAAAACACAATAGATACTATGATGTTATATAGTTGAAACATCACATTTTCAGAACTCATCCTGATGTATGTTTCTGAGTTGTGACCGTCTCCTCTCCTCTCTCAGGGAAGCAGTTCAAGAGGGCGGCTCCGACACAGACTCTCTCAACTCCTCCATGAGCCGTAAGCCGGGCTCGGACACCCCGTACCGCAAGATCTCCCGTGAGGAGCTGCTGCTGTTCAGCCAGAGCTCGGAGCTCCCCGCCTCCAACACCACCACCACCTCCACCACCAGCAGCAGCAGCAGCAGCCTCAGGGACTCCACGCCTCCCCCTCTGCCTCCCACTCCGGCCACCACACCCTCCGGCCCCCCTTCCACCTCGCCATCCCCGGCCCTGGAGCACCACCCGTTTGCACACAGAGGCTCGCCCGACCTCACCCGCATCATCCCCGAGTCCCAGAGCGCCACCTTCTCGCAGGGGAACGTCACCACTCCGACGGGAAAGGGCATGTACAACGGCATCCTGGAGAAGTCGTACAGCTTCGGCCAGCTGCC
>JAJHUR010087878.1:1394-17503 GCA_027495735.1 Lutjanus campechanus | reverse complement strand
AGATGTTGCATTCATGAGAATGTGACAGACAGACGGAAAACTTGAAACATTATACCTCTGGTGTGGAGGTTTAATAATCATTCAGCCAATAATCACCTCACCACTTTAAAGAGTACATGTCAGACTGGAACACACTGTGTCTTGTGTCTATTACAGTGCATGTGAGAAGTCGATGTTCCACACTTTGCAGCCGTGTGTGAACACTTGACTGCAACAGATCACAGTTTGATAGTCGTGTTGAATGTTGAGTTCATGTGAGAGCTAGACCTCAGCAGGGCATCATAAACAGTGTTGTGGGTTGTTTTTCATTACACTTCACAATAATGTAGCACTGTTACACATTATAGTTTGGAGTCGTTGGACTACTGCTGTCTTGATCAGTGTTCTGTCAGGTAAAATAACTGTTTTTACTAAAGGAGTCTGGTTGCTTTGGACAGAGCGATGTATGCATTAAAAATGGAATAAAATAATTTAAGAACATATAATTAAACTACTATCCATCCATCCATCGTCCGTAACCACTTATCCTTAACGGGTTGCGGGCGAGACGTGCGGGACATCTGGACAAGTCGCCAGTTCAACACAGGGATGACACATAGAGACAAACAACCACTCACGCTCACATTCACACTTACCTTCAATTTAAAGTTATCAATTAACCTTTTATGCTGCATGTCTTTGGACTGTGGGAGGAAGCCAGAGTACCTGGAAAGAACCACCAAACTCCACACAGAAAGATCCTGCCCCTCCCACAAAGTCCCCAGCCAGCTGGGAGATTCAAACTCTGGGAGGCGACAGTGCTGACCACCGCACCACCGTGCCACTCTCAAACTACTACAAGAAATTTAAATGAAAATACTTCAACTGTGAGATCACTGAAATGTAATTTAAAGTAAGTTTTGTCTTTCCTGTAATAGTGCTGTTGTTAATATCAGCCTGCTCCGTAGTCGTGTTCATGCATCTAGCGCACGCGTCCATGATTAGTTATGAGCTAAACTGTGATGGCAGTAAGCTACTGTCTGACTGTGAACACAGCATGTCTGTGGCTGACAACAGTCAACAATAAATGATCTTCTTATTAAGAATAAACCTGCATCCTAAGTTAACCAGTCACTCCAGGAATTTGCAATGTTGTGATCGCCACAGTTAACGCAAATTCAACTGATCCCCATGAATTCTGCACAACCCAGAAATTCACTGCAACTTTTAAGCAAATTTGACCCAATCTGCACAGCTTTACCTTAAGATCCACCAATCACAGCAGTCCAACCTTAATGCATGTCAGTCTCAATGAACCAACTCAATGGTTTATTATTTACTTTTTTTTTTGTCATTATTGATTTGTCATTGTTATTGACATTTATCAATGCTCTTTTGCACCTGTAAATGAATTTGAGCTCCAAAAAGATGTGGCTTCTTCGTGGAATACCCCCCAGGTGCTCCTCTTCATTTACAAATAAAGCATATTTTGTCATATTTTCACAATTTTGCTGCAATGCTGCTGTGAAATCAGGCATTTTAGGCTGCAACAACCCCCCCAAAAAAGCCTATGAAATCCTCAGTGACTGGTTAATTTTTCAGAGCTAAATAGAGTAGGCCTATGCTACACTGTATTTGAACAGTGGTGATTCTTGGAGAACCTAATATTTTCTGAGGTGGCATGTGATGTAAAAAGTTTGAGAAACACTAAGTTCTAAGTGTAGTGTACATCTTAACTGATACTGATTTTGTGGGTGTCTAAAATAAGTGTTGCTGCTGATCCTGTCCACAGCAGTACACTGCTTAGCTTCCTACAACAATACTCCTGATGCTTCTCCAAACTGGGACGTGTCGACCTTCATCTACTGTGGCAATACAGTGACTATGGGTAAGTGCGTCATGTAACATCACTTTAGAAAATCTGAACTATTCCTTTAAAGTCCTATACATCATTTTCCATATACAGACTTAAATAAAATCAAAGTATATTCTCACCAACAGAAACGCTCAGCACAGATCTACAGTTCCTGCTGTCAGCGGCAGCACCTTTACACACACAATTCACTTTTCCAGATAGTCGAGCAGTCAATGCGCTGTTGCAAATCCCAACTGTCACACTGCCAACCGAGATCCAGAAACACACTATCTGCACGCGCTCGGCTACACCCACTCAATATCTCAGAACAAGAGCGGTGTAAAATTCAGCGGGCACTTCTGTGACACACCTCACTCTCTCAGGCTCACACACACACACGCCGCAGCTGAAGCCTTGCCGTGTGATCGCCCATCAATAAATCAATACGACTATGAGTGGTTAGGATGACAAGAGTCCCCAGTGTTTTAAAGAAATACTGTATGCGTCTCTGCAAGTGATGTCAAAGGTTCTCTGGAGGGAATATACTGCACATCGCTTTCTTTATGAGTGATCTGCTGAGATGAATTCAAAGCTTGATGTACAGCACATCAGTGACCCACTGATCAGCTGATCCTGGTGTCTCCGTTTATCATTTTATCTTCATCCAAAGTGGACAAACTGTCAACAATCTAAGGTAAGTTAACGATGTAAATTTACCGAGCTTGCGTGTTGTTGAAGTCCCTCCCCTTCCAGTGGACCACTGTGGGACCTAATGGCTGCAACTAATGATTATTTTCATACTTAATTAATCAGTCAATTATTTTCTCAATTAATCGTTTACCAGTTGTTTGTTTTAAAATGTCATAAAATAGTGAAAAATGTCAATCGGTGTTTCCCGAAGTCCAAGATGACGTCCTCAAATGTCTTGTTTTACTCATAACTCAAAAAATATTCAGTTAATTGTCACAGAGGAATAAAGAAACCAGAAGATATTCACATTTAAGAAGCTGAAATCAGAGAATTTTGATTTTTTTAAGATTTTAGAGTGGTGACAAACAGTTAAGTCATTGGTAACGTTGACCAGAGCTGTTCCACTTGTTGTTCATGAAGGAAATCAATTCAGTTTGTTCTAAAATCTTAGAAGATTTAAGAGACTTTAAGGATCCAGTGGGGTTTAAAAATCTATTTGTAAATGCCATGTATTTATTTGAATGTGTATTCCTATATCAGATTATGTGTTTGGCTATAAGATCAATATATGCAAAGCCCGTCAGAGGCTTTCTTTAATTGTTGCTTAACGAAGTTGACAGCTCGTTAATGGTCTCATTAGCTGACACTGTCAGACGCTGCTCCCGCTGTGAGTGTGTGAGGGTGCTGTCATCTCAGACATCTCTCAGTCTCAGTCTCTCTTTCTGTCTGAAGATGTGACCCAGGCAGGGGGCTTGACGCAGCCTCCGTGCCCAGGGAAGAGGGCTCACACGGGGGGGAGAATGAGAGTGGAATGATCCCCTGTCCTCCTGTGGACACTGATCTGACAGCTTCAGGTAACGGTTCTTTGTTTCTCTGATGAGAACATTCAAATTCATCCATTAAGTCTGTCCAATATAAACACATTTTAACAATGGTTGGTTTATATCACTGACTAGACATCAGCCAATATGAACATTTCAAAGCATTGTTATTTTGTCTAAAAATTATTCTAATTTGTTTCTGCTGTTGGCTGCAAGTTTGTTTGTTTTTTCTAAATTGTATTATCTATTTCTAACAATTTTCTGCCACTGTCTTTTAAAACAGATTTAACACTTTATACAACATAATTGCTGAAGTTGATAAATGTTCTGTCTCTCTGTCTGTCAGGGGACTGCTTTCTTCACCAGCTGCTGTGATTAAACTGATAATCCACCTGCAGCTAATTCAAGACAGGTGAGTGTGACTGAAGGGAGCGCTTAAAGAATTTAGAAACCACCTGGACAGGGAGTCAGGAGGAATACTGATCTGCAGTCAGGCTGTGGTACCTTCTGTCACGATGCCACAAGACAATATTTGTGCTAAAAAAAAAACCCAGCAGGCTATTGTACAAAGTCTCTTATATGAATGTGAAAGAGTGAGAGGCAAAATATGGAAAGCTGGTAATGCCTTTAAATTTTTATACTAACAACGGCAGATTGAGCTCCACATTTTGGAGTTTGAAGCATGTGAGGCAACCACAAACTGTATGTGTATGTTTATATAGTCTATATTCTTCTGTACATTATATTATTATTTGTAGAAAAAGTACTGGACAATATATGGACATCAGAATTTTCCTACTCCCTAATATCAGTCTTGGCATTAACCCAAAAAGTCAAGTATCAGTCAGGCCCTACTCAAAAGCAATGGTTACAATCTGCCATAAAATCTCGTGTTTTTTGAGTTTGCTAACTAGTCTTAAGGTAATGTTGACTGCCCATAATGTAAGCTTATCTGAACTGAGCTTAGCTACCTACTGCACAAATTGGTGCATAAAAATTCACAAGAATACAGGAAAGTGTTTGAGCCCAAGACCCTCCACTTAATATGCGACTTCCCCCAATGTTGAAACAAAACCTACACCTTTGCTCATACTGCAGATCAAGTTGATGCCAAAATTTGAAGGAACATGACGGTACTCTTTTTTTGTTTCGTTTTTTTTTTTTTGGATCATAGGTACCAGAGATGCAGTTCTTCTGGACATGACTGGGACAGCAACACTTACAAGTGCTGTAGTCTGCTGTTAAATGGAGAAGAACGCCTTCCAGCATTGAACAACAACTACTACATGTGTAAGACAGCAACATGAGCAGCTGCAGCGACAGCTCTGTTTCCACTCATCCAAAAGAAAAAGTAGTGATGCGTGGATCGACCCAGTGGGCAGGTTCGGACTAGGGATGCACGCGATTAAGCGACTAACGATTAAACGTCGACACCAGAACTATTTATCAATATTTCATTCATGCACGATGCCAGTTATCTGTCACCTCTAAGATTTTATGCAGCTGCCCGCCACTAGTCAGAGCTGCAGCACTGTCACTGCGGCACTGTCAGACGGCAGCCCCTCTTGGCAGTAGTGGTGCACACAGCAGCGCATCCAGTGCGCTCTGTCAGCTCAGCTGTTCAAACCTATGACTGTGGACTCCATTCTTGTTCTACACTGCGCAACAAAACACCAGGCTGAAAAGACCTACAGTAAAGACCTACAGATATTTGAGCAGAAATCACTTTTGCATTACTTTCCAGACGTGGCAACCTGCCCTTCTTCTTTGTGACAGGCTCAGTAAATGTCCCCCTCAGACTTTTGTCCTAAAACCTCAGAAGACTTTTTATTTAATTTGCTTTTTTCCCCAGTGGTATCAAATCAGGTATCAAGAAGCGTGGAAATTCACTAGTATTGATATCGACTACTAAATTTCTGGTATGGTGACATCCTTGGTGCAGATACAGCTGACAGCTCTGCACATTAAATGCTGGTGTTAGCATGAGCTTCACAAAAACACAACAAAAAAACTTGCTCTTCCCAAAAGATCCTAGGTCTAGCAATTTACAATCAATGGATGATGATCGTATACCGGACCAACAACGATGCCAAGACTACTACAATAACAGGATCACAATATTCTAAAGCTTTTCAGTATAAGACTGACAGAAGATGCCAGATGTTTTTGAGCAGAAGGTCTTTTATATTCCTGCAATAGTTGGTAGAAGGACTGAATTGTGAGAAAAACAGCTCATTTTCTTCAGTAGAGCTGAGGAGAAAATCACCAAAGAAGCAAAAAGGATAGAAATGAGGCAACATTATCACTCCACGAGTGATGAGATTTTTGAAGAAAGTCATGTTTCATGTTCAGAAAACACTGGCACTCTGAGAGAAATGAGGGGAAACCAAATCACCCTCACTCTGATTCTGATCTGGTTCTACTTTAATGTGACTTTTCTGACCTTTCCCGTAGACAGATGAACTAAATCTGCTCTTTCTCTCTGGCCCACAGCAGATCCACGTCTCTTTGGATGAGCAACTCATCCAGTGTACATGTCACATACAATAACCGACACGACGTCACCGTGATGTCACTCATGTCACAGTGTGTGAATGTATTTCATAAGTGTCATGTTCCCTGTGTCGGTTACACACACACATGATGCAAAAAAAAAAACATTCAGGTCCAGAACCTGAAGAGGTTTTCACTCCGTCTCTGCTCACTGCATGAATCCTCCAGCACACTGCAACACACAGCAAATAATGTATGAGCTTCAGCAGCAACAAGACAGAGAGGAAGATTATCAGCGAGGAAATGTTTTATGTGTAGAGATTGGACTAAACACACGCGCACACACGCATATTTATTTCAGTACAAATTGTCTCTTCGATGCAGAAACGACTTCAGACAAGATAGTTATGTAATCAGGTTGTATTTGCGTAAATTGTCCAAAAATGGACTCGGGGAAGTGTATGGTGCATTCTCTCTGTGTGTATCCCACAAGAGGGCTGAGATGAACAAAGCAGAAAAATGATCTTAGTTGGACAAAGCTCGCCGCGACTAAAAGGCAGCCTCACATCTTCTGTGCAGATATATGCTGCACTCAGCCTTTATAGAGTAAAATGTGAAATTATGTGAATTAGGGCTAAAATTAACAATTATTTTCATAGTAGATTAATTGGTCGATTAAAAGTTGTTCATTTTAAAAAGTCAGAAAATGGTGAAAAATGTCAACCAGTGTTTTCGACATCCTAAGATGACGTCCTCAAATGTCTTGTTTTACTCACAACAACAAAGATATTCAGTTTGCTGTCACAGAGGAGTAAAGAACCCCAAAACATAACACATTTCAAACAACATTTAAGAAGCTGGAATTCGAGAATTCTGACTTAAAACTCAAACTGATCAGTTGTCAGCTGTTCGTGATTAATTTAATAGTCGATTAATGATCAATTAATCATTGCAGCACTAATGTGAATGCCGTGCCTTCTGTTTTGAGCATCAGTCTCAGAACAGGCAGTGCTGGATTCTTGGCCATCTCTGACGTAAGAACTGCTTGTAGGATAAGCTGGCGAACTACTGATGCTGATGGTCCTTATTTGAATCGAGGGTCTAGAGCAGAGGTTCTCAAATTGCGGCCCGTGGGCCAGTGGCAGCCCTCAAAAAC
Source organism: Lutjanus campechanus (assembly GCA_027495735.1). Classification (NCBI taxonomy): domain Eukaryota; kingdom Metazoa; phylum Chordata; class Actinopteri; order Lutjaniformes; family Lutjanidae; genus Lutjanus; species Lutjanus campechanus. The sequence goes on along the minus strand of JAJHUR010087878.1, from coordinate 10,509 downwards.
ATTCTGTGCAGTCCCGGAACATGAAATGAAAGCAGACTGGTGTAGAGTTTATTACACTTTATTTGAAGGGGTGGTCATAAGACTGTCATTACACTGTCATAACCATATCATGATCTCTGTCATGAACATTAAGGAGTCTTTATGAATGTTTATGACTATTGTCAATAAGTGCCAGTCAATTACAGTATGTCATTTTTAATCCAAAGTTAACATTGTCTGAGACATCTTTGTTATGACAACTTGGCATTAACCGAGACAACATAACCAGTCAGTGTCTTTCTTATGACATCTTGACATCATCAGACTTAAAGAAACTGTTTGGCTTTATGTTTTAACATGACATTACACTGTCATATGTGGTTTGATTTGACACTGGCCATCATGAGACTGTTGTAAGGGTGTCATGAATATTTTCCTTGACCTCAGGTAAAGTGGCACATTTTGGACTTGTCATAAGACGTCATTAAGTTTTATTACACTGTCAAATGCTTTTAAAATAATGTCAAGAATAACTTCCTGGACTTCAAGTAAAGCGGACCCATTCAGACTTGTCATAGAGATGTCATTAAATGTTATAAGACCAGTTTGACGACAGAGTACAGTACCAAGGTGCTTTAGCTTACAGAGTTAGTTGATGGACAAACAGAGGTTAGCTAAAGTAGGCTAACTGCTGTGTGCTGTTATCTGTAGCTGGCGTTAGCTAGTTAGCCATTGAGCGAGCTGCCTAATATTAGCCAACTCAGCCCCGGGGTGTCACTGAGCCAAACCCAGTAAGAGAACCACCCCAGTACTGTAGTCCCTATCAAATTTCTTCTTGTGCGCTTTGAGCACATGAACGCAACCTGAAGCAATCCACCATCAAATCTATTTTCCTCAGCTTTACATGCACAACCCATTTAAGTTAAAAAATAGGTTGACATTGTTTTGTCCCTAATCACTAGCTTTATCAAACCTGCAAGACTCAGTCAGTCCCCCACTAAAGTCTTTGTGGCATCCAAGTACAGTTCACCATCTTCAGGTCTTTTTGCAGTCACTCATGCTCTTCCTTCTGGATGGGTAGTGCCTCAACACCCTCATTTCTGGTGCACCAGTTTAAATGTTAGACTGTGAATCTGCTGTAACTCAGTCTGTTCTTGAGACTACTTGAACAGCCGAGACATTTTGATGAAGCTCTGAAAGCCTCAGTCGGTCCGTCTCCTGAAGTTTTTCTTCTGCCTTCCGAACAGAACACACAATACAGTTGGAAACAAACTTATAATCAGCCAGACTTGAATAGAATGGCTTCTGGCAGCCAGACAGCCTATTAAACAGTGAGCTCTCTGAATGAAGAGCAGGCTGCAGATAAGGAGACAGTTTCACTCATTATCTTTCCCAGTGAGGAGATTAATATCCTCAGCATATTTGTCTTTTCAATAGGAAGGGCCTCTCTAATCTCTACCATAATAAGCTTCTCTCCAACTGTCTCACACACTCATAGGCACACTGATGCAGACGCACACATACAAACACAGATGCACAGATTGTTAAATTTCATTCAGAGTCATCTGAGAGTGTGATTAATCTGATCGGAGTAATTAAAAGCGTAGTGGGCTCCTCTGGCCCGGCTAAGTGCAGGTGAATAGCGGTGTGATTGTGTTTGCATTGGTCAGGGGAACAGAAGGGCCCTACAGGCTAATCGCTGCAGGAGAGCTCACACCCGACTGTGTCATCATCAGCCAACAAGAGCCGCTCAGAGAATTTAGGAAATCTGTATTTCCCTCGTTTTTAGTTTCATGATGGAAGCAAGACATGGACCCGTGGTACAAGTTAAGTGGTTGCAGGTTTATATCTCCAAGAAGAAGAAGAAATGCATGTTTATCTTCTTGAGGAATAATAAAGAGTTTTGATGTTGGTTCAAGATTGTTTATGAGGTGATTCTAACATTCTCCAAACACCCTAGTTGGCCACCAACTAGGACTGGGTGAGGCAGGTTATAAATAATATCTCGATATTAGAGATGCACAAACTGCAATTTTCTTAGCCGATTCCAATTTTTTTTATGGATCTGACCTGCCGATTCTAATTTTCAGCCTGAGAACTACACATGGCAGAATACACAAACACTTTTGTGGCTTTTCTTTAATGTCAAATTAAATTGGATGTTCATAATAAAACACTGATCATTAAGTAACTTTGCCTTATTATGTGAACAAGGGTGGACGCAGCAGTTTGATGAGAGAGGACAGGCTACAGTACTGACGCAGCGTTCCTGCCGTCCCAGCTCCCAGCAGCCCGGAGATGAGCCACTGCCAACCGGGCCAATGGCAGTTTGCTCGGGCCAACCGAGCTAAAGTAAATTAGCGGTTAGCTCGGAGGCTGAGTTCGATCCCGCGGCCGGGCTTGTTCACTGGGAGGCCGCTGACCCCAGTTCTGCTGCCCGTTATAAAGTGGCGCTTTTGTACAGTGAGGCCCACTCCCAAGAAACACTGTATTCACCTTCCACACTCTGCTGCATCGTAAGCTAGAAAGCATTTCCTCAGATGAAACTTTAGCACCTCCAGATACAAGATATGTCAACCGTTTCAAAATGTTAAGCAGGAAAAGTCAAACTAAAATGTCATTAAAAATACCTGAAAATATCTACAAAACTTTTTTTTTGGCATTGTTATGGGTCATGTACTGGGGTATGGGTGACATATGACATACGGTATATGCTGTATATACATACATACACACACACTGCAATACTGTGCTAAAACATATTGCTACACCACTCATATTTATGGTCAGTTTAATCCTCTCGATAGGCTCTCAATAAGTGCAGAGGAAAAAAATGAAATGTGAACATTTCTAATTTCATGCCAACTGGAGATAAGATCATGCGATATGATTGAACGCTCCAGAACAGCTAATAAATGGACAACGTGGTGAGATTGTTTTCTCAGCTATCAAAAATAAATTGGTCATGGCACGTAATGGTGTAATGGACCGACATCCTAGCTCTTAGAGCAATTGACGTATTAGGAAAGTGCAACCTTAGTGCCTGACATTAAGGTAGTTATATTTCACCCAGTCATTTTGTCAATACCGCTGCTAAGTGTCCCATTCAGGAAAGTCTGTCTCTGAAACCCTGTCGGCGACAGAGACTATCATCTTTTGGCTTATATTTCTCTTCAAATGTTTGTTTCAACCTGTCTGACATCACAGCATCAGGACTTGAGGCCTTTAGGGGAAACAGCGTGTACAGGGAGGGACTCCTCTGTGTAGAAAGACAGAATGTAGAGGACTGGTGAGACGTGCAGCAGGTCTGTGCCAAGCTCCTCAATCAAACGCTTAATGAGGACTTTTACAGCGCTTCTGTATATAGCTACAGAGTCTATGAGTCTGTGTGGGACAGCAGTGGGACATGATTTTAAAACCTATATGAAAATTAGTTTGCCCACGATAAGTCATAAATTATGCTAATACTGTTGCAGATGAGTAGGCCGCTAGTTTGGTTAGCCAGCAAGTTGGCCCACACGGAGATTCATGAACGGTTAGCTAAACTAGCTAATTATAAGCACTTATTAGGGCTGTGACGGTATCGATTTTCCTTACCGCGTTAGCTTTGTGCCTACAACGTTGGCTCTCTTTCAGAAGCTTTGTAGTGCTAGTGCAGTGCTACCACTCTGTTGTCTTCATGCTCAGCTGTTGTTGTTGGCTGCCTACTGGCAATCCCATGATGCCTTGGGTTGAGACTGTCAACATATCAGAGGCTGTGTTCCTGATTCGGAGTGTGTGACAACTCTGATCTCGACTACACTGCACAACAGCGTACTGCAGGAATAAAACTTAAAATTAGTTAACATGTTAGGATTTCCGCTTCCGTCGTCTCGAAGCCAACGGGTTTTTTCGTTATTTGCCTGAAATAAGTTCTGTGGTTAATGCAAGATTAAGCATTGTAGTTCATTTATAACCATCAGACACTTCAAAAATCATAAAGGTGGTTTTCATTTGTCAGGGTTTTCTTGCTGAGCACAAGGTGTCAGTATCATGAACCTTTGTTCACCACAGAACTTATTTTCTGCATTAATCCAATGGAAAAATTATGTTGGCCTTTTGTTGAGGGAACCAAAGTAGGGCTGAACAGTCTGGAAAAACTACGTAACTGCAATTACTTTGGTTGATATTGCAATTGCGACATGATTTGCAATACTGGAGGGAATGCTAATTTTTATGTTATTATTCTCAATTTCATTGAAAAACATTAAAATGAAGCTGTGGTTTTTGCCAGATTCTATACCAAAGAAAGATGTTCTCTTCAGTGTGTCGAATGTGACCTCTCCGCAGCATGAATGTGGTCAATTTAAAACAGTATTTTGACACATATTTCGCCTTTAACAAATATTGCGCCTCCTGCAATTTGTCTGAAATCTCAATATAGTCTACTGCAATTTTCAAATTTCAATTTATTGAAATTTTATTGAAATCAATTTATAGCCAGAGTGACGCTAACTTCCGGGTTGGCCTATGAAAATACGTCATCCCTGCAGCAGTCTATAGAATAACATGACACTGGGCCTCATTCACAAACAGTGCGCATGCACAACTTTGTGCTTAAACCATGTTCATAAATGTTTTGCGCACAAATCTGGGACTCATCAATATTTTTCTTGCCTGAATTTGTTTGTACTCAACGAACAAATTTAGAACTGCTTCAGACCATGCGTATGTAAAAATGATGACAGCCGGGCTGTCTTAGAAAAATGCTGAAACACACCTTTTAACTAAATGCTGAGCATTTGCAAAGTCCAAAAATGCCATTTGCACCCTGTCACAACAAACACACACAGTTCAGACAGTGTGCATGTGCACCTGAACGTGGCTCCAAGCTAAGAATCTACAGTGAAGATTCAGGCTAAAAACATGGTGTAAATAACATTTTTATTTTTTGGCAAGATGGGGCTTTAGGAGACCTGGATTTCACCAGATGAGCAGTATTGAGGCATTTATGTTTTTATTCTGTAGGGTTTTGTTTTTTTTTTAAGTTTGAAAACTGGTCACCATTCACTTCCATTGTTTGGAAGATTCTGAGACCTTCAATCAGCATGAGGGTGAGAAAATAATGACTGAATATTCATTTTTGGGTGAACTATGCTTGTAATGTTTGATTTATCTAGTGTTATTTTCCTTGTTTTTAGGTTTGATCATAAATGTCATGATTATCTTTATGTTAAGCGCTTTCTGTTGTATTTTACCACAATAACTTTGAGTGGGAACTTATTTTGTGAGCACAGCAGGAACATTTCATCGCCCTTCATGTTAGTGAACGAGGCCCAGTGACCCTCCCAAAAAAAAATGCAGTGATGTGATGTGATGACAATAATGAGCTCACCCATCGTTGTCACATGACCGCGGTATTACAGTTATTGTCACAGCCCTAATGCTAATTTGAAATGATTTAAAACTGAAGTTATTTAAAAAGCCTTTTGGTGGCAGGCACTGCTTGTCCCAATGTGCAGCCTCAGCATTAGCATCTCTAAAATGAAGGTAGTGAGTGCAAAGTCAGCATGACTGAATTACCACAAAAAGGAGAAGACCCAGGCTGATAAATACTGTTAAAACTCACTGTTCAGTTTTTTTTGCATGGACTGTGTTTTGGAGCATGAAATCCAATCCCCCAAAACTACTGGAAATTTCAACAATGGATGATAGTGCTAAGCCTTAAACTGAGCCTCATGTCAATTGCGATTACCACCACACTGTCTCACAATGAGCCTAATAGAGGAACAGGAGATTAGAGAAGGGGAACAGTGAAGGAGAGCATGAGTGGAAGCAGGTGAGGGGAATCTGGAGGAACGAAAGGAAGAGACAACAGCAGCTCTTATACAATGGTCGCACTCCTCCTCAGGGATGGACCCCCTCTCCTCAACCCTTCCTCCTTTCATGTGTCTCTCTCCGAGCCGTGCGAGGATCCCAGAATACACATGGCGGGTGCTAAAATAGGCTTTGGGGCTGGGTGATGAATTAGGGAGGGCGTATTTGGGGAGCGAGGGAGCGACATCGGGAGGGAGAGAGGGATGAGAGAGCAACAGCGGGAGAGGGTGAGAGACAGAAAATAGCTCCTAATGTTTAATCACAGTGAGATCTAATACAGCGCAGAGCCCACAGACAGACTCAGTGACCCCTGTTCTCATCTGCTCATCCATCATAACTGAGCTCTGACTGTGTTTATGTGTGCGTGTGTGTCCATATGATTTGATTATGAACACATGAGAAAGTGCTCCTGAGGGTGAGAGATAAAGCTGTTGTTAACAGATAATCAGGAGACAAAGACACACACACACACACACACACACACACACCTACGAAACATCAGATTCTTCAGTTGAGGTTAATGTGAGGTTTTGCTGCTTTTCTTCTTTTAATTGCATTATAAAGCGAATACGTTTGGACCATTCGTCTCATTAATATTTCAATATTTTATTTAATCACAGTCCTGAAAAATAGACACAAAAAGCACATCAGAATACTGATAATGGGGCATATTTTTAAATTAGATTAATTTCCATCCTGTTTAACAGACTCAATTTATCAGATGCCTGATCAGAAAAAACACTGAACCTGTGACGCATATTTATTCACTATGTCGACTCAGGCTGGGAGATATGGCTTAATAATGATATCTTAATATTTTTCAGACATTCCACAATATACAAATTATACCCTGATATACACATTTTCTCTATAATAACATGCTGTAAATTCTAGTGCAAACACACGATAATTTTGTTCATAAAATGATGCATTGCTGTGCATTAAACAACCTAAGAGTATATAAAGTGGTTAAAATGAGCTCAACCTTAAAAATCTGCAGCAGTAAAATGCAACATACACATTAATTCAGCACTATTATTAATCCAGAAACAAGTACTATGATGACTATAATGCTACATTTACCTTGTGGGAACTACTTTCTTTCTTTCTTTCTTTGAGCACCGCAAGCCATGTACCATCTAGTCCTTTTATATTGTAGAGAAAGCAGACATCTCTACAGCTGATATCTCCAAAACTCTGTGACTCACACCAAAGAAATCTGGCTGGATGAGTAGCACTACAGGCCAGGTGAAAAGTATGTATTTTTGATTTTGGAGTGAACTACCCCTTTAACATCCCTAGTAGTCTCCCTTAGCTCCACGCATACACAAGGGGGTTTTGTTTGCATTTCTTTAAACCAATCACAAACGTCCTGGGCAGAGCTAAAACCAGGATGCTGCTGCAAAACAGGGTTGGGGGGGAACTTGTGGTGGAACATTTGCATGTTTGGGGAGCGAGCTCTGGTGTTAAAACAACTACATCACTGCAAAAGAAAAGGTATCAGCTGTTAGCTTGTTTATGTTCGTACCATTAGCATCCCAGGTGCTAATTTGCCATTTTCAGCCTGTAGGTTGCGACTAGCGTAGATGGCAGATGCCACAATGCTGCTCGGAGCAAGCGACCAATGGCAGGACTTCCGGTGAGCCAACATCCCTAGTAACATGACTGATTTTGAAATATACACCATGAAAGCACAATACCCACCAAAAAAAAAGGAACTACAGTGTGGCACAGGGCCTCGCTACATGATTGCTTAAGATGACGTAGGACTGATTCTCTCTGGTTCTCATTATTGATTAATCTGATGATTATTTTCTTGGTTTATAAAATCTTTGAAACAGTGAAAAATTACCATAACAACTTGTCTCAGCCCCATGTGACTTCTTCAAATGTCTTACATACAGCAGAGAGAAAGTAGTTCCGGTGGATTCCAGTTCGTTCAACTGCAGCAAGAAAGTAGCTGCTACATGAAACTGATGTTATTCAAACGGACAGAAATGACTTTCACAAAGTTGTCATTTTCGTTAACAAAATGCACCAGAGATTTTTCCAGGCGGCAAAAAAATCAAACGCCTGTGAAATTCTCCAACATCACAAAGTCTCTGTGTAAGTTCTAAATACTCCTGTTAAAGAACACAATTTTTATCAATTTGCATTGTCAGAGACACTGATTTTTTTCTCTCAGATTCAGCAGGAAACACAGAATATGATGGGGTTTTTTTCTTTTGGAGTTACCAATGTAACGTTCAAATCAAAAGCCCCTGAACTGAAAACATGTGGAAGCAAAAAAAACAAACAAACAGATTTTTCCCCTGGCCTGTAGTGCTGTTAATCCATCTGGGTAGTTCTGTTGTGAGTTGCAGAGTTTTGGAAATGTCTGCCTTCTCTCCAGTTATAATGGGACTAGATGCTCGCCTTTTGGTGCTCAAGTCACAAAAAAATAAAAAAAATAAAAAAAATAAATAAAATAAACATTTTAGTAATTTAAAACCAGTGACTTTTAAATGCACTTCTTGTATGAAACTGCTCACAAAAAGGTCTGTGGACTATCTTCAGTAACCAGATCATAATTCCTAGAAAGAGACACTGGTTTTGAAATTTTCAAACAGCTTGTGGCGCTCAAAGCACCAAAACATTACAAGTGCCATTTAGTCCCATTATACTAGAGAGAAGGCAGACATCTCTACAGCCGAATTCATACACCAAAATATGTATTTTTGATTTTAGGGTGAACTGTCCCTTTATAAACAATTTTAAAAATTATGGCTGAAAATGTTTCTGTTGTGTGACTCAATCAGCCTATAAAACCTGTGAAATAAAGAGCCATGTTAGGTGTTTGTTTCAGTCGCTTCACTGGTGCACATTCTCACAACAACAAATCTGCAATGCATCAATTACCAGAAACTAATTGACATACGCAGGGAGACCCGCAGGGGCCCCGGGGCCTTTTTTTTTTGCTCAGTCTTCCCTGTTGGTGATCCAGCTTTGACTGAGGTATATAAATTATCATATTGTTCAGCTTACTATATTTAGAGTACATTAGTGGGGGTTCTCCTGCAGCCTGAAAGCACGGCGAGGTTTGTCTGCCGCTGGATGAGCCGAGTGGCCACTTAATTATCAGCTCAACGCCACCATGTTCTCTATGAAGCACACACATCCACACACTCATCAGCTCCCCCCCTCTCTCTCTCTCTCACACACACACAAGTACTAACACTTGAATAATTGTGAACTTAGTGTGACATTGTTCTCACTGTGCTTATTAAATAATTACCTTCCC
>JAJHUR010087875.1:0-10403 GCA_027495735.1 Lutjanus campechanus | reverse complement strand
GATACACACCTGTGGTGCACCATGGAACATACCTGTCTCTACACATTTCACACATCTCTGAGCAGGCCAAGTGGACAGGTCTCAACAATAAGTTCTGTCTTGCTAAAGGCCTCCCCTAAGTCTATACCCAAGTGATACACAAGGGAAGGCATGGGTACACTCCTCAAATAGGTCCAATCTAAACTGGAAACACATTAAGCAGAAATGCACCTCTCCAACTATCAAGGCATTCATTTTCAATTTTTCTTGCATATTCATGAAATGAAAGCTACATCATCATCAAACTGCACCCTGTGCACTCAAAATGCTTTGGCCATATTATTTCAGATGGCCTGGGGATGCCCAGGGGTTGAGGATATCTGGAGGAGAGTTTTAGACATGCAGCAAAAGACCATATCCAAACCAATTCCTGGCTCAGCAGTCTTGTTACTTAATGATAGTACCACTTTGGAACTCTAGTTAGCTGGCTTTTTATTTTGTTGTGGATCTTCCGAAGCTGCACAACAACACTGGTACCCCATCTCTTTGTTACTTTGTTTCCATAAAAATAATAAAAACTGATGTAAATAAAAGATTATTGTATCAAAGTCAGCTTACAGAGATAGGTAATCCATCACAGTAAAAAAGTTGTGATCTTTGCGGTATGCAAGCCGACAAGACTTTGACACCAAAAGTATAAGTGACCTCCACAATGATCGACCCACTGAATTCTGGCATTGACTGGGGAAAGAAAGTTAAGGCAGCTACAATTTCTATGCAGAAAAGAATGGTGAGCAAGATACATTTTGGGAATGTCTGAACTCACAGAGGTATGAAACTCTCTCTGATCCTACCAGGACTTAACATCTCAAGCATGGCAGAATATATTAGAGAGGAAAGGATACCAAGTTAGAAAACTGATATAATTATTACTAACATTAAGGTGTAGTCCATAGCTTTCTGTTGTACTTAGTTAGCCCCACTGTGCAGCTCTGCAATCCCACAACCTCGTGCCAACAGCAGGACGAAAAAAAGTAGAAAGTAATTAAAAAACATTCAACAGCGGCTCATTCTTTATTGTAAGACTCAAAACTCTCCTGGCTGAATTCCACCAGGGCACTCTGTGTTGCGTTACGACTGCGTTGTGTTATGGCTGCGCCACATCAGCCATTCTACAAAGCGCTTGTGATTCCACCAGCAGCTCTGCTGCTTGTCCCAGCAGCAACTCTCCGCTCTGCTTCAAAAACATGCAGAGTCTATTTTTGACAGATGCTGTGTCAAGCTGCACAGAGCAGATCAAGTCAGACACAGAAGAAGCAGAGGGAATCCAGTAATTTTTTCAAAATAAAACACCCCATGCAGACTTGCGATCATACAACAGACAGATGAAAAAAGAAAGAAACTATTTAGCTGTATGACCTACTCATCTATGGTTGAAGCACAAAAAGCAAGGAAGGAGGACCAAATTAACTAAATCTGAGTCAACAGAACATGATCAAGCGGGCAAAACGCTCCGCTGCTCAAAGGCTTCTGAAACGGTGCTGATGGGGGCTTGAAGCCGTGTGGAGGCTGGATCAAAGCTGTGGTGCAGGCATGCTGTGCCCAGTAGAATCAACGGGTTAATAAGTTCCTGAACAAATTTTCGCATACAGATCAGAATGTCCTATGATTCAGGACAAATACGCAGACCGTTACACCCCTAGTGCAAACCCAGGACAGAAAATTCTCAGTTTGTGTCTTTAAAGGGACAGTTTACCAAAAATCAGAATACATATTTTTTCCTTGGCCTGTGGTCCTGTTTATCCATTTAGAGGTTGTTGTTTTTTTTGGTGTGAGTTGCAGAGTTTTGGAGATATTGGCTGCAGAGACGTCTGCCTTCTCTTCAGTATACATGGGGAAAAAATGGCACAGTCACCAATGTCTCTTTCCAAGAATCATGTCCCTTTAAGCACACTCCAACATGTGAAATGAAAGTGTTGAACAGCTAGCTTTTTTAATGTCATTAACAGGCATTTAAAACATAATTCTTTTCACACTGTCACTGTCAGGCTCTCCAAAACTGCCTTTGAAATAAATGCTTCTCTCCAGCAATGTGTCAGATATTTTAAAAATGGCTGGCAGTGATGTCAACAAGGCATTAATGGTAGCTAATAGGATAAAGTACCAATGTGGCCTTTCAATAAAATAACAATTGGTATAGGACAGCTAGTAATTAATGCCAACTGTGCACCTAATTTCGGTATAACAGTAACAACCCCTTTCACTTTCTGCATTGAATTTCTCATTAACTCGTCTCTCTAAATCTCCAGTATCTTTTCTAGTTTATCCTGAGGTGAGGTTGCAGTCTACCTTGGCTCGTCTACTTGTGTCCTTCTACGGGCCACGGCTCTGTCTACCTGCTTGCCCTCCCCTCCCCTCCCTGCATGCACTGATGCTATCAGCCCCTGATTCACTGTGGCCGCCTCAACTCTTATAATTGATACAGAATCCCGATGCCCCGAGCAGCTGACATTCAACGCGGTCTGAAGGACAGCTAGGGAAATGAGGAGTGTATAATGGAATAGGCCGCCAGCACAAACAGGAGGAAGAGCCACTTGTAATGTGATCTGCTCCAGCGCTTAAATATCAAGTGCAATTAAATGCCAGTGACGGCGGGATGGAGACAGCTCGAGCTGCATGTGTGTCTGGAAACAAATTTGCTCTCAATCAGCAGTGACATCCTTTATATAGTCAGCTATCATTTACTGTGTGTGTGAGTGGAACAGCAGGTCTGCCGTTTCTGCCCTGGCAGGGAGGAAACAGTCTCACTAGATTTTGCGAAATGAGGACAAACTCTGAGAAGCAGATGACATTTTGCGGACACAAATGACGTGCAGATCGTTCCTTCACCATGAGGGGTGACATTAACACGCACTGGATGCCTTTCGAACTGTCCAACCTTGGGTTGTAGCTTTGGCTGAGTTTAAGATTTCGGTCTAAACTTCCATAGTAGATTCCTGTTATGTTAAATGCCCAGGCCTGATAATAAATATAGCTTCATTGTCAACAAATGCAATAGATGATTAGTTCCATGTTCTCTGGGTCTGTCCTAACCTGTTGTACTAGATGGTTTGTTAAACAGAACCATCAGAGAAGTTGTCCTTGGAAAAGTTTTGGAAAAGGGCAGGAACTTTCAAAAATACAGTTGATTAGATAAATAGTCTATCACTGCCAATCATAGGCTAACTTGAACCAACAGAATCAACAAACCATATTTTCCCTTTCATACCATTTTCTGTCAATCCATCGTATCCACTTATTCTCTTTTTTTAATCTCTTTTTTTAATCCATAATCTTTGTCTAAAGGTTTATACGCCGTTCAGCCCAAATGTTGCATTCACATAGGTCCCCACTCGCCTGACCTTACTCTGTTGAGCTGGTGACGTTTGACCAGCTAAGGTCATTGGCATGTGGAAAATGGTGTTTATACAGGGCCAAAACAGTGAACTTACATAAAAATTTACAACAGAGAAAAGCCTTCAGTGCTGTCTCTTCTTTCAGTGAGGAAAAACAGCAGTTTTGATAATAACTGATACTAGGAGCATCCATGCTAACCTCTGTAGGAGCTCCTGTTCTTGTTTTCAAAGAAACTGTTGCTAAACCGCACCCATAGCTGCTTCCCACATATAGGATGCTGATTGGCCACATGTGCATAAATTAAGCCTGGCAAGATTGATTCCCACGTTCTCTCGTGAGTCCAGCTGTCTCACAAGGTAAGCTCTTTGCACCAGTTCAATGCTTCTGGTCAGATGTCACTAACAGGCTTGGACAGTATAAGATATTATGGTATACCAGGGTATTGTTAGGAAACCCCAAAGGTATGATTTTCAATATGTTGTCCTGCAACACACAAAAAAGTCTGAAATATGTATGAATTTTGAAGCTTTTACTGTATGTGTCTTAAAAAAGGTGGCTCTTAACAAGTGGCTAAGTCTGACTACAGTGTTTGTCACAAACATTAACGGCCATCACGCTGAACACCAGTCACTTGACACTGGGTCTCACAGCTGTGAAGTAGTTTGTTTTTAGCCTAATGATAGCTTGTTACTCTGCTGATTGCATTTATGCTTCAAAAATCAATGAAAGTGTTCATTGTACGTGCAAGTATCAAATGCTTTCTTTATTTTTTTTGCCACAGTGCTTATTTTCTGCACTAATCCAAAATTCAATGGAAACAATCTAAAAAAAATGTCATCCCTGCAGCACTCTGTTGGAAGATAAATGGAAACAAGTGTAAACCTATCTATTACTAGGAGGCACGTAAGATAAATATAAGAACAGAATCAGGGTTCAGGAGATAAAGATGCAGTTTTTGTGTCAAAATATTTTTTTATGATATTGTGATTTATTATATTCACTTTTTTCCCCCTTGCTTTTGTTGCGTCGCTCTTGTTTCTCTGACTCTCTGGCTCTAAACTCTGTTCTTTCAGTCACTCCAGTCCTTTCCTGTCCTCTGTCCTCAGTCACAGCAGTGAACTCTTGCCGCCCCCGATGGGAGGGGTTGTCTCTGGGCAAGGCGGGGGGTGGGTGCACTCAGTCATGCGCCAGGTCAGCCATTTCACTCATCTTTTTTTCATGTTCCACAAGTAGTACACTGTTGGACTTTACCTGGGAGCAACAGAGTGGAAGTGTATGAAGCAGTGCATTTTTGTGTGCGTGTGTAGTGCACAAGAGTGTGTTTCTGCATGTGTGAAACCCTTCTACAAGGGCAAAGAGCTCAGGGGGGCAGACAGAGATTAATGATAGGAGGTGACAACTCTCTTTCAATATTAAGGGAAGAAAGTTCTGTCATTGTATGGACAGCAGGGGGAAGGGACAGAGAGAGGGACACAAGTGAGAGACAGAGAAAGTGCCCTGAAGAGCTACAGGGGAAGCAGAAACTGGCTTTTTATTCCTCAAGATGCAGCAATTAATTGAAGTACCATGATGTCATGTCTGGGCTATCCACTGTGCCACTAGCTTCTGTAACTCAATGCATTCTCTCATGGAGAGTCTCATCCATGATAAAGGTCATTTCCCTTGTTGTGTGGGACACTTCTGTATTTGCAGCACATTTATTTATCCCGAATTTGTGTTGGCAAAGTGGTAAGTGTGTTGAATCTATGCATTAAATCTGTAATTGATATTTTGCCGTTATCAAAGTTGTGGAGATTGTTGTGTTTTCCTTATGTTCTTGTTGTTTTCTTAAAGGACCAATGTGTAGGATTCAGTGGAATATATTGTGAGCTTGTACACCTTGACTCACTTTCCCTTTTCAAGCATGTAGGAGAACCTGCGTTGGCCGCAAAACTTGGAAAAAATGTGAAAGGTGCAATCTAGAGCCAGTGTTTAGTTTTTTCATTCTGGGCTTGTGTAGAAACACGGCGGTGCAAATATGGTGGCTTCCATAGAAGAAGACCCGCGCCTTCTGTAGATATAAACCACTAAAGTCACGAAAACCCAACAATTCATATTTTCAGGTGATTACACATAAATAAAAACCTACGTATGAATACTATTATCATTTTGTTCTCCCGTATTCTGCCAATAACTTTGCTTAAATCTTCCACACTGGACCTTTGGGTTAAAGTTTGTCCTTTACTTTCCCATCCATCCATTATATCCACCTCTGTCATCTTTCCATTTTTTTTCCCATCTCTGTTCAGCCCTCATGTTCCACTCACATAGGACACCACTTGATTGGCCTTAGTCTGTCAAGCTGGTGGCGTTCAAAACAGCATTATGTCAAAATTTACAGTTCTTATTGTTGACAGATTTGAGTCTGATTTATTATTTTGGAACTGAACGCAGACATTCTCATTTTTCTGTAGAGTTTGATCTAATGTCTTCAGTCATATCCCTGAAGGGGAAGAGTAACTCTGTGGTTTGAACACAAGGTTTGTCAACACGCAGCACAGCTGGAAAGATGGGAATCACACCATTCCGCTGTTAAGAATTCATATGAATAAATCCTTTCGGGGCAAATAAGCTGCAGGTAAAACACGAGCTGTTAAATTAAAAACTTCTACATGGCACAGGTATCTCTTCCCCAAGTTGTGCTTGATCAGAGAAAGAGTAGGACAGCGTTTTGACATCCATCACCGCAAACCTGCCAAACGCTCCTAATCACAGCCACTGTTGCTTGTCAGAATAAAGGCTTGTAGTTAAAGTGACTAAAGTCTCCGGTATCCCCTCAAGCAACTCATTTCTTCACACGCTTTCTACCATCCTTCAGTTTGCAGAACTGCTACCAGGATACGTTCACTAATGAAACCTTCAACAAATGACAGACTGAACTCCAACATTTACAGTATACTGTGCTCCCACAGCGCTGATAATGATGAAAAGGACTTTTATGGTAAAGAAAAACACTGAAGATGATTTTATACTGGAAGTATACAGTATAAAATCACCCAGATACAAGTGTGATCAACCTAAATATGTGAGGCTTTTTTTTTATAATGAATGAGGTCATCTATGATAGATTCTGGTTGAAGTGTGTTACAGTCAACGTCCTGTCGGTGGGTAACCTGTATCTCCAGAGGAAATCTCATGCACTCATGGCCCATATGAGTGGTCGTGCTCTTTTCAGTTGCAATTACATGGGCCTGCCCAGCCGTCTTTGTTCCTTTTGTCCAGCTTGCATCAATCTGGGTGCCAATCTCGTTTCCGGGCAACAGAGTTAAACAGCTGCATTTACTGACAAAAGGATGTGGATCGCAACAATAGCAAGGAACTCCTGAAGCAGACCAGTGGGGTTCAGATGGTGGAGGGACAATCAAACTCTCGCCTTAAATAAGCAAACTTGCTTAAATTTTAAATCTTAGGAAAGAGCCCAGAGGTGCAATGTTACAAAACCTGCAATACAAAAGTATTGTACTGAACAAACAACATACTGTACTGATGATTCTGCTGGTCTAAAATCATTGTTTATATGAGGATTACATCTGCAAACTCTGACTGCATTACAGAACAAGTAGTGGAAAGATTCACTCAACTGGATTGAAATCAACCCTAATGCAATACGTTGTGTGCAAATTTCATAGTGGAAAGGCTGTTGGAGCACCAAAGCCATTATGGGTAATTTAGCCTGGGAACCAGACAAATCTGCAAGCTCGTGTTTCATTTGCACTGGCAAATGTGTCTGGCCACCCTCCCTTTATAGATTTCCACCAGCCCTCGATCTCATCAGGCCAATCCAAACCATTTATTTAATACGGGGCAGGTTTGATGCGATTTCTGACAGAGGAGCGTCACTGGTTGGGATCTGAAAAGTCACATGTTTTGAGCACAACGTGCCAGTCTTGCAAAACTCAGATAAAACTGTCAAACTAGGCTGTGCAGATCAAATATGAATCAAGACCCTGTTGCCGCATTGACTATTTATTGCCTTTAATGAGTCCAGAAACACATTTTATGTACAGTTCAGATGTAACTTGATAAAGTTTGAGACCAGACTGCCATTATTTTCCAGCTTGAAAAAGTACCACCCTAACTCAGCGTTATGTCACATGTCTCATTGCTCTGATTGGTTGTAGGTCTATCTAATTGGCAGAAGCATTTTGGTCTGCACCCGCTGACAATGCCCCTTGAAAGTGAAAATGAACTGAGAGATTCCAGACTCGTGAATTAATCAGGTGATCTGAATCAGGGGTCTGACAAACAGTACAGATCCCAAAGTTATTTGATTGGTATAAAACATAAAAACGCAAATCCTTACATTTGACAAGCTCGGAACTAGTGAATGTTCTGCATTTTTGCTTGATAAGACTCAAATAATTAATGTTATCAAAGTGTTGCAATCAATAGATTAATTGATTTCTTATGAATATGAAGGAGGAAATTCCATCTAAATCTCGCTATACAACCCAGATGTACAGTATAAAGAACTGATACGAATTTATCTTGAGTAGTTGAATAATTATTTCAGTAGTAAAATAAATTCAATGCTGTTATAAGTTACTTCATGATGTTTTTGAGATGTTATGTTCTGTTGTAGAGGAGGAAATTTTGGACTGAATGTGGTAATACATGAAAGATCAAGGGGTCACTGCACTCAGTAGAGTTCATCCTCTGTGTTCCACAAATAAGCTCAGTAAATTTTATGGAAATCAGCCAATTTGATAAAGATATTGTTTGTGCACAAGTGGGAATTTTGGATGTTTGCTCAAGAGAAAAGGGTAAGGCATCGCCACAGCACATTAGGATTCATATTCTGAGGTTTATGATTACCAACCGCAACTTCTTATGCAATATTTGTATTTGTGACACAGCATCTGAAATTAAAATTCAAACCCCTCGGAAAAAATGAACATCTACACCGAATTTCATGCCTAGCTTGCCAGCTGTGAGTGAGATATCTTGGACCAAACCGTTGTACAGACCGATCAGCCCACTGACACATAAGTCCTTCAGGCTCTCACCTTGCACGGCGAAAATGACTTTCATACAGGTACTGTAAATTTACATCAGTACTCCCGGCTTTGCCCTTGCTGCTGCCTTTGTCCACTAAATAATTCCTTGCTGGTTTATTTCAATCCTCTGGAGATCAGAGCCGGCTCTTATCCATGCAGGCCAACACGCTGGGTTGCTGCCCAACACTCTGGAGTGACATCAACTTCCTCACTTCAAGGTCACCTACGGGTGGGATACAGTATCAGGCAGATTTGAGCTCAGAAATTCAACCAGCTTTCCTCTGGATGATTTCAGTTGAGCAGTCTGTTTCCACTTCATCTGCTGCGCGTGTGTGTGTGTGTGTTCTCCATCACTGTGATGTCATGATGAATGGGCGGCCAACAAAGCGGAGGAGAGGCGGAGAGAGAGAGAAGGGGAGAGGAAAAGTGATCTCTCCTCTGGCTTTTTATCGCTCTATTTCATCATGGAAATCACCTCATTTACTCTGAGCACTTCTCCATTCATCTCTTATTGTCACTGGCAAAACCCATTTTCTATCAGCACCAGCTCTGTGTGTGTGTGTGTGTGTGTGTGTGTGTGTGTGTGTGTGTGTGTGTTTGTGTGTCTCTGCGTGTGAGAGAGTCACAGAAATAAGAAGAAAAAGCAGCGAGCCCACTGCATGCAGTTTGCGTTTGCACATGAGCAGTTGCATTAATGAACTCACTACACAAGTGTTACTAAAATCAGCAAACAAACTTATTAAGCAGGGATCTAGTTTCACTATTTTAACAGCAGACTGGTGCTTCAAATTTGATTGTTTTTAATGTCCGTGTAATAAAAAAACAAGTAGCATGTTGTTTGTGTTTTACTTTCATTCTAAGCCACTCGAGCAGCATGACTGGGGTGTACTCAAATACTACTCTGTCAGTCGGTCCACATATTTGCCAACCCTCCAGATTTTCATTCCCCTTCCCCAGTTTTCTCCGGAGTCACAATTCGCCTGTATTTCTCCGGAATTATGAGAAATTTCTGGCACTGTACAGCATTTAAAAACTCTACTGTTACCACACGGACAACAATACATGCACCAAATGTTGTTTTGTAATGCAGAAGGGTCCAGTTCTGCCTAATATATGCACGTTTGCTAGTTTTGTTTGGAAGAGAACCCCGGACCAGGGAAAGATCACGAGTGTGATCTTTTTAACCAAAAACAAGTGTTTTCTGTTGCTAAAACTACTCAGGTTTTAACCATGGTGTTGTCACATCATAAAACGTAGAGTAAAATGAAGAAACAAGTACACATCCGTCAGAGTTTTTGCAAATATAGGGTTTCCATGCTCAAGTGAGAGACGGAGAGAAAAGTGCATAGGACTCAGAGAAAAATACCCAAGATTATTACATTATTGGCTACTTATTGGCTCCAAAAATGCGGATGAAAAGTACAGATATTAATTAAAATTGTAGGCCTATAGCAAATTATAGTTTTTGAGTATTTTTGAAAAAAAAAACACTCATAAAAGTACAAGTACATAAGCCTGGTGTTCAGAGTCAAGAAATACTTCATTTGATGAATAATGTTAAATACCAATCATTTGCCCTCTGAGCAGTCACTGCTTACACTCTTTATAATTGTTTAAAACATGTTTAGTTTTCATTTCTAGAATTGGGATCATCAGTGTCACATAAGTGAAAGGAAGAAATAACAATGAACAAAGCTGGCAGAAAACTGGATGTAAGCTGTAAAACAGTGCAGGGTACAAAGAGCAAATGCTACTGTATCTCTCCTTTAGAGTTTACAGCCCGTGGTGCCCTCATTTCTCCTTCAACCATCTTATCAGACTGTAGTTCTTCCTCTTTTCTGTTGCTAATTCCATGCATATTAATGGGCGAATTAGCAAGACTGTTTTTGATGGATGTTTTGGCACGGGAACATGCTGAATTTAAGGGATTGCCTGTGGTGATATCCAGTGTCTTGCCCTCAGTGGTTCAATACGTGCTCCTTTTTGACCATC
>JAJHUR010087873.1:0-32373 GCA_027495735.1 Lutjanus campechanus | reverse complement strand
AAAAAAAAAAAAAAAAAAAAAAAAGAGGAAAAAAAAAAAAAAAAAAAAAAATATATGCAAGAAAACATAATGGAAATCACTTTGCCACAGGTTTTTTTTTCTCCAAAAAAAGAACATTTGTTTTTCCATAAAAATCTCAGTCTTTTTTTTGTTTTTCATATGAATGCAGCTTTATATCTTTTTCACATTGATTCATTTTTCTTACCCGCCCCTCCCTTTTTGTCGCCTCGCTCCCTCCCTGAAACCCTCCTGGATCCAAATGAGGTCACATGCAAAAAAAAAAAAAAAACAAAAAACAAAAAAAAGAAAAAAAAAAAAAAAAAAAAAAAAAAAAGAAAAACAGAAAAAGAAAAAAGGAAAAAAAAAATCATAAAAATCCAAAAAAAAAGAAAAGCTAAAAGTTCAAAAGGTCAGTAGGCGGCGGAGGAGGCGGAGGAGGAGGAGGAGGAGGAGGAGGAGAACCAGGTTTATGATCAGGTGAGCTCGGAAAAGACATCAGAAAAAACAATGACGTGTGGGGAGGAGGAGGACGATGACACTTTTTTTTTTTGGTGGTGGTGGTTGGTGGTGGGGATTTTGTTGTGTTTTCGTTTTGTTTGAAAAGTTTTTGTTTGTGTGTGTGTGTGTGTGTGGAAGGGGGGGGGAGGAGGGGGGGGACGCCACGGAGACATGCTAGGCAAACGATGAGCTATAACAGGCATGGAGATGGGTTGTTCTAAAAGGGGGAAAGAAAAAACAGGGGAGAGGAGAGAGTTACACACAGAGAGCCAGAGCACCACACCACTACAGCATTGTTTTCTTTTCTTTTTTTTTTTGTTGTAAAAAATCAGGAGAAACAACAACAACAACAACAAACAACAAACAAACAACAACAATGCAAGAACAGCAACACCACTCACTGATTTCATTGGCAAATTTTTTTAGCTTTGATTTTGTTTTTTCTTTTTCAAATGATATAATGTTATAGGTCTATACTAACAGGCAACGACACACACACATACACGCACACACACAGGTCACACACACACACGCACACACACACACACAAAAAAACAGAGAGCACCCAAAGCTTTATCCATCAGATCCCAGATGGATGTTGTCATTTGGGAGAAAATAGTCATATATTTTTTTTTTCAGGAGGAGGGGTGGGTTCGTTTCATTTCATTTCTTTCTTTTAAAAATTTTGGAAGGGTTTGGGTAGGGTGGGGGGGCTACGGACAAACAAACAAACAAACAAACAAAAAAAACACTCAAAATTAAAAAAAAAAATCAAATAACATAAATTAAAAAAAGAAAGAAAAAAAAACGCGAGGAAAAAAGGTAGAAATTCGACAAGTGAAGAAGTAGTCCCACTACGGATGGAGAGAGAGGGAGAGTGGTAAAAAGAGAGAGAGATGGATGGATGAATGAATGGATGAACAGCACAGAGAAATGTGTGTGTGTTTGTTTGTTTGTGTGTGTTTGTGTGTGAATGGATATGACACCGACACAGGGACGTGGGAAGGGGGGTGCGGTACGAATGGCGGCGGAGTGTAGTTGTGATTGTGGTTTCTGCACTGAAAAAACATGAAAAACACCGGAGAACCCAATTCCACGAGACTTCTCCACAAGGGTCTACTTTAATGATGCTGTATACTTTATAGGAGTCCAATAACTTAACGATAGGCAATAAATAAAATCCTTTTTTTTTCATCTGAGGCAGTAAAAATGTTGTATAAAAATAGAACTGCTTTTTTTACAAATAAAATTTACAGGCCTGTGGCTTTCTGTACTTTGAATTATTTTTTTTTAAATCTTTCAACAAACATCAAGTATTTTCAGTTACCACCTAAAACCCATAAACTCTTTTTTATTATTATTAGAATTATTATTATAGCCTTCATCAAATTCTGGATGTTATTTTGAAAATGTTCTGCATGCTGTAATATCCCTTTCACAACAAAGACCAATGTGATCTGACCCAGAAAAGTAGTTGCTAATTATTTTTTTCACTTTCTGAGAAATAAAAAACTGTTTTTTATTTTCACATAAATAATAAGACGTAGCTGGAGTGTGTGTGTGTGTGTTTTTCTTCTTCTTCTGTGGTGGACTGTAACTGTACGGCAGGCTGACGTCGCCACTGACTATATAATGTAAAGAGGCCACTTAACGTTTTGCAGCCTTTGCTCCCGGGTTGCCAGCAGGCATAGAGGGGTTTTGGAGAAAGCAGCGGCGGCCTGCAACCAACACCGCGGAGGTCAAAGGTCGAAATGTGCATATCTGCGTGCGCGTCGAAAAAAAATGAACCCTTCGCCAGGCCTCAGGTTCACAACGAGAGAGAGAGAGAGGAAAAAAAATTAAAAAATCATCATGGCTCCTTTGTCTTTACCTCGGTTCTGACTGTAACTAGTCCTCAAAAATGTATAAATAATCACTGAGAAAGAAAAAAATAACTTTTAAACAAACTGTTTTTTTGTAAAAAAAAAGAAAAAGAAAAAAAAAGCTACCCAAGATAGCTACTTCCTTCCATTGTAAAAAAAAAAAAGAAAAAATTGCACAAAGTAATGGCGGTAATGGAAGCGTTCATGTGTGTCAAAAAAAATTAATTGTAATAAATAATAATACTTGAAAGCTAACATAAAAATCTTCAAAAAAGCAAGAAAAACAAGAAAAAAACAAAAACAAAAACAAAAAAAAAACAAGGCGTGTGTGTCTCCCTCAGGGTGGTTGTAGGTCGTCTCCCCCTCCCTCCCACATCCCTCCCTTCCCTCCCATCAACCCCCCCTCCACCCCTCCCCAGTCCCTGTGTAGAGGTCGTGGCTCGGTTTGCTGTTTGTTTTTGTTTTTTTTTTCATTTTCATTTTTTTTTTCTGTGGGGGGGGACTTACCCTAGCAGTGCTAACATGGGGAGCAGATAGACCCTAGTGCTAAGATCAGTACGGTTTGCTGTCGTTCTTGGAGCGCTTCAGCTGCACCTTCAGCCGCTTCATGCCGATCTGGAAGCCGTTCATGGCCTGGATGGCTGCCTGTGCCGACACTGGATTGTCGTAGCTGACGAAGCCTGCGGGCGACACCAGAGAAAAATTCAAAGTTGGTGAAAAAAAAAGGGGAAAGAGATGGTCAATTGGCACTAAACTTGCAACTGACCTTTCCTAAGTCCCGCCCCTTTTTGCTCAGTTCTCCAATAACAGATGAGGAGAGATATCAGGAATGTCTGACGGCTAGGCGTAAAGTGTCAAGATATCAGCGGCCAAATGGCTGCAAAGCCGCCGCTGGCAGTTACATTTTAATAAAATTCCAAATTAGCAATATTACAATGGCTTCAACAGCTATTTACTTAAGTTTTTAGTGTTTTTCAAAGACCTGAAAAAATAGAAAATAAAGACAGGAACATGACTGAACATAAATTGTGCTGTTAAATTGTAGCTAGCAAGCAAATGTTAGCAAAATGTCTCCTGTAGCCAGTGTCTGCTAATGCTCCTTGATGAATTCTGCTTTCTTCGAAAAGTCTAAGGTCATAAATGTTTAATTTGTATTTGGTCAGGTTGGAGGTCTGAAAGACATGCGTGGGTGACAATGCATGGATGGAAAGCTAGCGAGCTAACTTATGAAACTTTGGTCTGTGCTGCTAAAAGTTGAACATGAGATCAAAAGTTTTCCTGCTGTTTCTCTTTGTTTTTGTCCTATAAAGTAGCAGAGCACCAACAAGCTTCTGTTTGCTTATTTACAGCAAGTATACTGTCTCAGAATTAAGGGATAATAATAAACCTCACCATGTTTCTGTGTCTCGAGATCTGATTTATCTGGGATACATTTACATCTACATTAAAATACACCCCCGGTACACAATAAGAAAAGATTAAACTTTAATGACTCCTGGAGGGGAACTGGGTTGTTGCATCAACGAAATAATGAAAGAATAAAGTTATAGTAAGACAAATATGGGGGTGTGTAGTGACACTTCCAATGTGAAGCATCATGAGTCTGCAAAAGTAGTAAAATCCTGCAACAATTCTAAAGAAAATCAGACAAAAACACAGTAGCTGCTCCAAAATATGATTCCAACACGCTGACCTACAACTTGACAAAGGCCACTGTTGGTCAAAATGTCAAAATAAAAGTTTTTGGAACAGGCAGCGAGGTTATGTTGTGTTTTATTTGGTTTTTCTTTTTGCTGTCTCTCACAAAGTCATCTCCGCGCACACTTCACTTCCTCTCGTAATATGTGCAACCTCGAAAACTGACAGTAAACTCCTCGTCTCGCTTGTCTCACATCCATCCTCACAATCCATTTTCTGACAAGTATCACTGCTGTCTGTCTGCCTGTGTGTGCTGCTCCTTCCCGCATCCATGCTTGATTTATTTCTGTTTCCCTTAGTTGCTACAAGAGGAATGGAGATGCATTATATTTAGGGTTTGTTGTCAACATGGACAAATGCTATGCAAATCAAAATCTTTGCTTAAATGCATTTCACCTTGGATTTGAAGCTTTTTTCTTTTTTGCTCTATTTTTCTACATGCCAATCGGGTGGAAAGGAGTCACTTGCTGTCCCAGTTCAGGGGTGGATCCTTTTTAGTCAGTCCAGCAAAGCTTGTCCCATTTTAACAGCTTCCACAAATGCAACTGAGAGCCTCTTTTGGCTGCATTTGGAGGACACAACCCGTGTGTCCTCTGCAGCTCAAGTCCATCATATGTTTCCTGGAGCTTTCAAATGAGGCTTGTCAACTTGTTAAGTCTGGAAATATCACGCAGGAAACGCTTTATTTAACATGTCTCTCAATTTCCTAATAATTTCCTCCAACGTTTCCTGGACAGAATTGTGTATTATGTAGAGATAATAGAGACATTGGGGTTGGTTAGTTGTATTAAGTTCATACAGAGGAGTTATTGATTTCCAGAATTGCCTTGAAAGACCTGCTAAAATATTAGAGCTGCACAAACTGGCAGACCCATTTAAACCAAAGTAAATATTCATGCATGACTGCTGGAATATTTATTCTCCATATTTGACCACTTTATGCTTCCCTGTGGGCACATTTTACATATTTGCAGCTGACCTGGTGTGCAAAAAGACTTCCTACAAAGAAAAACTATGCTTTTAATCAACTGGAATTGAACACATCCCAATTTTTCTTATAATTAGTGTAGAGTCGCAATGATTAGTCAGTCCAAATAATAATAATCTTGAAACACATGACATATGAAATTGATGATGGAGGTGGGGACAGATTCTCAAACAGACTCTGGTTGACGTGAGGCGTCCATATTAGTTTGCAGGAGGAGTTTTACTCATTTTTAACACGGGGGAAGGTCCTGCTTTGTTTTGTTCATCTGCGATTAGCGAACCAACTCATGAACAACTCTTTTGTTTCTTAATACCCCATCCATAGCTATGTGGTTTAGAGAGCCATGGTCGCCATTGTAATGTTTCTTTTATAAACTGGCATTATATAATTACTATAAACTACTGTAGCAATGCTTAATTAACATGCATTCAGCATCCTTCAGCAATAAAAGAGTAGTTAGAAGGTAGGAACCGTAGTCGTTGCTGCCCTCTGGTGGTCAGGAGCATTAATAACTCCTATCACTAATAATAGCTACAATGATAAATAAAAATTTGACAGCTGTCACGAGAATAATACAGCTATGTGTGCATTAATAACAGAATTACAGCAGACATTTCAAGGTCATGCAGTAGTTACTTTTCCTCGTAACAAATTACTTTAATATGCAGAATGCTAAGTTTCAGTAATCTGTCCAACTTGGGTCAAATAAAGGATAAGAAAATCAGGCAGATTAGGCTAATATATTTAACTAAACAACCCTTCTGTCCCTGCATTCTCACTGCTACAGGGGGAAGAAGTGGCGAGATGGCAGGATAACAAGCAGGATATCACCCCCACTCAAATCGCCTACTGCTTCTTTGCCTTTTCAGACGCTGAATTATTTTGTGCCAATATCTGAGAAAAATCTGGGTTTTTCCAGTTGTGATTACAACTTGAGTGTTGAAAGTGAGCTCTACTTACAAGTCAGGCACAGGTTATTACAAGAATTCCCATAAAACATGAACATAGCATCCAGTTCAGTCTGGCCTTCATCTCCTCTGAAGGACCCAGGATCATTCAGAGGATCCAGCCCCTGAACAGGGACACAGCCAACAAAAGAAGAAACACATGGAAGAAGTTAGCCTTCAGGGCTTTTTAACATGTGGTTAACATTGTGAAAGGTTCTATTTTAACCCAAACCCTTATGTTTTCCTAAACCTAACCCGACTGTGCCTGAAAACTGTAAAATGAAAAAATGAAAATAATAAGTCTTTTAAGTCTAAAAATAGTCAAAACTGAACTCCAGTCTCCTGGGTGAAAGTCCAATGTTAGACCAATTTGTCCACCACAACCTGCAGTCCTACACATTGAAGCTGTTTATACTATAAACCCAGCTCCAAAAAAGTTGGGACGTTGAGTAAAACTTAAATAAAAACAGAATGCAATGATTTGCAAATCATTTTCGACTTAAATTCTTCTTGTCTGCAACATGTTCCAAAAGAGTGCAGACTTTTTGCAGGCCTGAGCTCATCTGAGACGGACTGATGCAAAGTGGAAAAGTGTGCTGACGAGTCCACATTCCAGTCCAAATCATGGACATCGTGACATCTGGTTTAAAGGGGAACGGGACCATCCAGATTGTCGCCAGCGCTGACTTCAAAAGACAACATCTGTGAAGGCGCCATCAGCGCCGGAAGGTACATGCAGGTTTTGGAGCGACATATGATGTCATCTGTTTTAGAGACGTCCCTGCTTATTTCAGCGAGACAATGCCAAGACACGTTCTGCAAGCGTAACTTTGTAGTGAAAGAGTTCAGGTACTAGACTGACCTGCCTGCAGTCCAAACCTGTCTCCCACTGAAAATCTGTAGTGCATTAATGAAGCACAAAATATGAAGGTGATGCATCAGTTGTTGTATCAGTTTGAACATTAAATGTCTTGTCTTTGTACTGTATTCAATTGAATTTAGGTCGAAAAGTATTTGCAAATCATTGCATTCTCTTTTAAATCACGTTTTACACAACATCCCAACTTTTTAAGAATTCACCTGACTTCCAAAAGCCTTGAAGGCTTTCTGGCAGAAAGCCCTGAAGACTAACTTCTCAGAAAAAAAAGGACAGATAACTGCAGGCATTTGTGTGAGTTTCCTTTTTTTTTTTTTGGGAGCACACACTGTCCCCTGCACTGCTGCCGTACCGAAGCACTTGCTAAGGTTTGTCTGTTTGTCGATGAAGACTTTGGCAGAGACCACGTTTCCGAAAGGCATGAACATCTGGAGTATGTCCTGGTCTCCAAACTCCTGGGGCAGGTGGTAGATGAACAGGTTGGCACCTTCGGGACCTGGCGGGACGAGACGCAGAGCGGGTATAAGGTCAGAGTGGTTTTTCATTAAGCAAAACTGCAGGAGAGGAGCGCTGTGCTGTGCTGTCATCATAGGAACGCAGCTCGAGCACACCTCTTAGCACAATATCGCGTGACCTTGAGTTTGTTATTGCTTTTAAACAACATTCTGCAATTGTATCGGGCATTAAACAAAAACGAAAGCTTTTGGATTTCATTTAATTATTATATTTTGGCTCTCTGTTCTCCTGCTTTTGATTCGTTCATTCTTTCAGCTGCGTGTTGTCTCTCTAAGAGGGGTCATAGGTCGCCCTCCCTTCTACCACACAAAGGTCAGATCTCTCAGAATCATTAAATATGCTCTCCGCTGCTAAATGAAGCCACGAGGGAGCCCGATATTTGCCACGTCTTTGTCTCCCTGGAGGGTTTTGAACTCCTGGATGGATTGTGAAAGAAAGAAAGCGTCTTTACAAAAATGGATCTTTGTTGGAAGCAGAGACGAGAAGTGGACAAACAAACAGTATGTGGCTCCATTTCTTTGACGAGACATTTCATCATCTGGTTTTTGAATTCGACGCTGCTGTTGAAAGCTTTTTGGGGGAAAATTGAACTTCAACCAGCAGGTTCTGTATGAAGGTGGCACTTTGCAACAGCGCTGATGTGTGGACTGATCAATTTTACATTTTCTCTTCCACAATGCAATAAAATGAACTGCATGAGCATCAACAAAAATATTGATGATATTCATAGAGAAGCCTGATTAAACACACATCTAGTGCCACTAAAGTATTATCTAGTTTCTTCAGAGTAAGACTGAAAGTAATTGAGAATTCCTCTATTTTTCTTTTGGTGTTTTTATGCCTGAAAAATGGGCTTAAAAATGGCAAATGTCGGCCTTTGGAAAAGTGTTTTAGCTGCTGAGGTTATGCTGATTTAAAATACAATTCAGAAATCAATACAGTATGTTGCGTAAAATATGTAGAGCTCATTATTTTCGGGAAGAAAAATCAGGGAATTTCTTTATCTTTATTTCGACTATTTTTTAAAAACTAGGTTAACAAAAGCACCCTGTAGCTCGGCTTTTTATTTTTTCTCAATTAGCAGCTCATTTTTTAGTTTTTTTCTCCTCATCATCATCCTTTTACTAGAAGCTTTTTCTGAGCTTCTCAGGGGAAAAAAACAGTATTATTCAATAAAATGTGTCTCTTAGCAGCAGGAAACCAAATTTTTCTGAGTACTTGGCAACAAAACTGTTTGTTTACATATTAATTTTACAAATAATCACTGCTACACTGATGCACTTGACTTGAAAGGATTTATTCATAACATTTTACCTTGATATTACACTACTCTCTTACTCTTACTGCAGACTAATATTTTGAATTATGATGATAATCATCCAAGGTTTTAGCTGAGCTTAAAGGGATAATCCAGATTATTTGAATCAGGTTGTATGAGGTATTTATCGATAGTCAGTGTTTTAGCTACAGATGACGTCCCCAGTTTGGAGAAGCAGAGAGGGACACCAGCACGGAAGCTAAGCAACAAAAGGTAGCCGCTTAAAAAAGGTCCACCTAAAATAAAAGTCAATATCAAGTTAAGTGTGCACTATATTTAGAGTATTTTCACCACTTTACTTTGCCTTTAGATGGCATTTTCCAATGGCAGACTGCTGTTACACAAGTCAAATATCGCTCTCTCCAAACCAACCAAACTCCATAGGCCAAATCACTAATTTTACCTCGCAGAACACAGGAGCTGCTGGTCTACTGCTGCCTTGATTTGTTAGTTTGTTTGTGCTGTTTTGTAACTTTGGTGAATGAGAGGTGTCTGTTTAAAACACAGAAAGTCATTCAGTAACACAAACAAACTAAAAGTAGACCAGCAACTATTGTGTTCTGCAGGATAAAATGACTGATTTTGCTGATGGAGTTTGGTTGGTTTGGAGAAAGAGTGATAACTCGCTTCTATAACTGTGGTTTCTTGTTGGAAAACACTGTCAGAAAGCAAAGTAAAGCAGTATAAATATTCTAAATATAGTGTACACTTAATATGATATTGATCTTTTTATAGGTGGGCCTTTTTTAAGTGGCTAATACCTTTTGTTGCTGACCCTGTCCACAGCAGTACATTGCTTCAAAAATTCTGAACTATCCCTTTGAATGTTTCATGTTTTCTATTTGTTGTTCTACAGAATAAATCCTGGAGGAAACACTGAATACATTTTTATGAAACACTCAGACTCTGAAATCTGACTCCCATTGAGCAGCAGTGATGTGCAGACAGGAGGCCCCAGGCTACTGACCCTCTTTCTGGCTGCCAGCAGCCCCTTGCTGCTGCAGCAGGGACTGGCTGTAGAGGGTGGGCAGCGCTGCGGCGGCGTACTGCTGGATCCCTGAGTAAGCCTGCGTCAGCGCGTCCATGGTGCCCGCCGTCCCGTTGGTAAGCCCTGCGCCGCCCAGGCCTCCGTTTAGAGCCGCCATACCTGAGAGCATTTGAGCAACTTTACATAAAACCCAACAATAAAGAAAGAAGAGTGCACTTACTCATTAGCGCTCCCACTGAAGGTTGTGTTTTTACCACACATACACACACTAACACACACACAAACAAAAACCTACACGACTGTTACCACACGACACACACGCACACTGACGCACACACAGGACTATACTGTAAGTTACACACGTGTCGACGTCACACACAAAAGACACATCAATACTGCGTCTAACGCACGAAAACACAACAGCTAACACATCAGAGAACAGGACACACAGAGTATTAGTTTAAACACAGTTAAGTACAGTATGAGCGTAGCTGATGACAGCCAGAGCTGCACACAGGTGTACTCCAGATCAGAAGCACGCAGCGATGCATGCACGCACACAAAAGACACTTAAACACACTTAGAGAAAACAGAAGAGTCTAAAAAACACAGAGAACAAATGAAAAACACCAGTATGATCATGTGAAAAGACATTTACCCCACAAACAGAGGTGTGGCTAGTAAAGCGGGACTACCCAAAGGAACAAAATCCCCCTGTTGGCTTCCAACTGGTCATTAAAAAAGTCTTGTTGTAGTTTTAGGCTCCGTTTAATCTATTAGCAACAGTGATGCTAACTCCTAAAACTTGCTAAAAGGATGTTTAAAATCTACATTTTCACACAGTGACGATTGATTTCTAGGGTCACGACTCAACACTTTTTAATTTAAAATTTGTCAAGAAAGGAGGACATGAGGAAAACGTGCAATCCATTTGCATTATGGGTAGCGTAGTAGCCTGTGTTTCCAGAGATTATTGCAAGTTAGATTTTATATGGGAGTTAATTTGCAACTTCTTATTCACTCAACACTTGATGCATCTGTCTCATGCAAAGTGTTCTTCAATAACAGAAAAAGACACGTGTTCATTTGTGAGCTTTAGAGGTGCTAGCAGGATTTTTCTTTTTAACTTTGTACAGGGGTTAAATGTTCTCCCGGTTTCCAGACTTTATGCTAAGCTAAGCTAATCAACTTCTGGCTTGAGCTTCATAATCAACTGCCCATTGTTCCGACGGCCAATTATTCCAAAACCCCAACTGTCCCAAAAAGTCCTCCTGGACCGAAAGCCCATTTGTCTGACAGCCCGTCATACTGAAATAAAAAACCCATTGCTCTGAAAATACACGCTCTCCCTGTAGCTGAAAGTTCTTTGACCTGTCCATGGTGCTGAATTGGAAGGATTTTAGTCCTTAATGGGCTTTTAATCTTTCTGGCTTGACACCAAACAACATTTATTGTTGCAGACAAATTTATCATGTCACCCAAGTTGTTAGATGGATACCAACTGCAGGGAGAGTGTATATTTTCGGAGCAATGGGCCCTCCGTGACAAATAGGCTTTTGGTCCAGTGGGATATTTTTCATCCATCTGACTAGTTACCTTTTACATTAAAACAAAAATTTGATATGCTTATATGATATGATCCAGTATTACACTATAAAATCTACCCAGTAGTATTCAAGGCATCTGAAATTCCTCCACATTGATGAACTACAAAATTAAAATGCTCTTACATGTACTTGATAAAAACAGAATAATATGATATCGTATGATTATAACACTATGAAAGGAGCCATTCTGCATAATAGCAATATTAGTAATAGGAGTATTTTTACTTTTAATACTTTAAGTACATCTTGAGACTATTTTTAGACTTTTAGACTTACTTTCCCTTTAAATCAGCAGGGTGCTTTTTAATTAAACTTTAGACTGTTTTCAAATGTGCAGCATTTATTGTATTTGTTCACATCTTATGCTGCTCTATTTACTTGGCTTTGCTTTCCGTCTAGTCTGCCATTTTATTCATGTAATGCTTGTTTTATTTAGTTATAATGCCTTATGTAAAGTCCTTTGAATTGCCTTGTTTTGCCTTCCACAAATGAAATCGATAGTGCTGATTTATCCACCCAGCTGTAGGTGTGCAGGTAGGTGTATTTTTTAAGACGCCCTCATAAAATGACAAATAAAGATACGTATCGACAGATTTATTAGTTTAATGGAAATGAAAATTGCACATAATCTGTGTTGGTATTGATTTGTGAAATGATGTGATGGTTCGTCTTCATGATCTCGTATCATAAAATCTTTCAGGCTGCTTTAAGTGTTGAGAATTTTCTCGCCATACATTCAGTCAGGCATCAACAGCGAGGAGTGATGCCTGGATGTGCTTTTCCAGCCTGTGACGTCTCACTTTTCGGGGGTGTAGACAGGCATGTGGAGCGTGGAGGGATGGGTGGGGGTGGGGGGGGACTGAAGTCTAGTTTAAAAAGTGAAGGAACGCAGCGGTAACACTCATTAGCTGCTTGTAACGGCTTAATATCACGGCGGAGGGCAACTTGTCTGAGGGGGTCTGACATTGGCTCGGCGTCCTGTCGCCTCACCGTCAGACACAGTGAAATAAATTATCACCGCGGAGCTCTGGATTATAGGTCACTCATTTATTCAGGAATAATTGCACTGGTGACCTTTGCAATTCAATTAAGGCCTAGATGTGTTTAAATGAGGGCGTTTGGTGGTGGGTGGAGGGACGAGGAGGGGGCATGGCGAGGAGGGAAGGGTTCGCTCGGACAAAATGGGATGCAAAGCGAAAGCGGCCCAGTCCGTTTGAAAGGCGTGTGTGTGTATGTGTGTGTCTCGGTGTTTCTGTACCTGCGCGCGCTCGAGTAGACGCGTATATGATTTACACAGCGGATACAGCTACTCCAGCCGAGGAGCGGTAAAGGTCAGAGGAGAATAATGTGGTGGAAGAGGCCGCTGGTACAGGATCTCTGCTGTAATAACAGCGCTGATTAAGATCCCAGCCCCGTCTCCCCAGAGGTCAAAGGCAGGACACACACCTCGCAGCTTGGCAGACGCCGGTGGACCACACAGACCGTGTAGTCGATACAATTCACGTGGGGATAGAAAGAAGTGTATCTGCTCTGGATCGGACCATATTTTCTAGTAAATCCTGACAACATACCATAACTTATTTAAATTTAAATTATGAATGCATTCAACACTAAATTAGCTAACTAAATAACCATGATGGTGGCCCATTGCTCTGAAAATACACACTCCCCATGCAGTTGTTAGTTCAGGGACTGCTGGCCCTGTCCATGGTGCTGAATCATGGAGAGAGTGTGTATTTTCTGAGCAATGTGAGTTCAGAGGACTGGGTAATTGTTTTCAGGATAATGGGGCTGTCGCTCCAGCAGGACATTTTTCAGACTACTGCGGTTTCGGCCGATCCGTCAGCCCGTTATCCCGATAAGAAACAGCCGTTGCTCTGAAGGCCCATTCCTCCAGAAACACACACTCCCCGTACAGTTGTTAGTTCAGGGACTGCTGGATCTGTCCATGGTGCTGAATCATGAACCGTGTGTACTTTCAGAGCAATGGGCCTTCTGAGCACTGCGCTTTTGTCTTCAGGATAATGGGCCACAGTTCCAGTGGGACATTTTTCAGACTATTGGGGTTTTGGAATAATGGGCTATCTGTCAGCCCGTTACCCCCCCCAAAAAGCCCCACCAGTTTTCTCCAAAAACACACACTTCCTGCTCTTGTTAGTTCAGAGACTGCCGGCCCTGTCCATGGTGCTGAATCAGCAGGGGTTTGGCCCTTGATGCATCATCTTCCTGTCCTCACACTATTTTACTTTACTGGGATTTTACTGTCACAAACAAATTTCCAAGGTCGAAATATAAAAGTGTTTTACCTGAAGTTGGCGCATACAAACATCACCCATGTTGTTAGATGTAGGCTGATCAAACCCTCACTAATAACTGCAGGGAGAGTGTGTATTTAACATGATAACAGGCTGTCGGACAAAGGGGCTTTCAGTCCAATGGGACATTTTTTTAGACTATTGGGGTTTCGGAATAATGGTCTTTGGAACAATAGGCACTATCATAAAAAAAACAAAAACAATAGTATGTCCATTTTGTATTTTGGCAAGAAAATGGACAAACTGGCATTTAACTGACATGCAATTGGTCAATGCTTTTGTTTTTTTTTGGTATGAAAATGTTAACATTTGTATCTTTTGCAATGGAAATGGTCAAATTTTGCATTTACCAGGCATGAAAATGATTTTCTTTTGTAATCAACTTGTCATCAATTGTATTTGAGTTTGTTTTAGCATAAAAATGACTGAATTTTGACAACAAATTGACAAATTTTGTACTTTTGTCATGAAGATGGCTATGTTTGTCACTTTCTAAAAAGGAAATTGTGAGTGGTCAGTTGTATTTCTGGCAAGAAAACTCACATTTTCTATTTTTTTAACACAAAACTTGTCACAATATGTGTTTTGGACAGATCTGCATTCACTGGGCAGGAGCTTTTGTATTTTATTGGCATGTAAATGATCAGTTAAGTAGTTTTAGCATGGATTTGTAACATTTTGTACTTCTTTACTGGATGAATGATCAAATTTTGCAGCAGAATTAAAGCATTTTAGCATGAAAATGATCAGATTCAGACTCTTTTTGAGGGCATGAAATTGGAACATTTACACAATAGTGTAAACAAAATTGGTTTGAGTTTTTTTTTTCCCCTTTTGCCACTCTTGTAACCCTCTAACGCAACACAAACACGACAATGACACAACACAACAACACAATGTGAGACGACGGACAAACGAGAGACACGTGAGAGGTGACAGCAGCACGCCAGCTCTGCCCGGATGGCACCGCAGCACTCTTACAGCAAGCATAACCCGGGACACAACCAGGAAGCGGATGGAGAGATGGAGAGATGGATGTGTGGATGAATGGATGAAAGATCCGTGTTCCAGATGAGTTCATGAGGTAGCCGTCATCGAGAGAGTGAAGACAATTTATTGTCAAGTGAAACCGGGACACAGAGAGACGACCGGAGGAACCAAACTCAGTGTAGTTTGTTGTTTGTTGTACATTTGTCTTCAAATATACGTGTTTTTTCTTGTCATCTATGAAATTTTCTTCTGTTTTTATCATTCTTTGTTCTACTGTCCTCCTCATTTTTGTAAAATGTGGACTTAAGTGTCTAAAATAAAGCAAATAATTGACTTAAATCTCCAAAAATCAATAGATGATGTTCCAATTTTGCCCTACGAGTTATATATAAACTATGTACATGAAGTAAACATTATTTTGATGTAGACTATAATACAATTTTGTACAGCCCCTGACATTAGAGTTGGACAACTGCATGGGTTGTTTGACATACTCAGCCTTTGTTTAACGATATTAAATATACTGAAGCATGGTGGCAAGTTGTTTTCTTCTTCTTTTTACAAATTCTGCAGGTTTTAACAGCTTTAATGGGTTTTTAATACACAGTTTTAGCGACTTTTCTTAAAATCTGTCAAAATTTATGTTTAAATATGAGAATTTGTCAGTTTTAATTTAAAAAAATCACATGCATCAGCATTCAAAAACCCATTTAAATCAAACTCTAATGACCGCCATGGCTGTAACACCGCGTCTCTCTGCATCGACTCACAGTCTGTGGCGGTGACGTTGCCCTTGCCGGGTGTGGATGGTCGGAGGTGGAGGTGTGGGTGAAGGTGGAGTGGCTGATGACAGGGTGAATACTCACTGTTGATGCTACCTGCTAGTGCATTTATGTTGTTCAGGCCCACAGTTGCGCCTGCCAGGCCCTGCAGGGTGCCCAGAGAGGTCAGAGAGTTCATGGCACCGGCGTTGGAGCTGGCTGTGGTGCCCGCTGCTGGGTGAAGAGAAGAGGGAGGGTGGGTGGGACGGAAGGAGGAGGGGGGGAGGAGGACAAGAACAAGAGAGTGAAAAGAGAAAAGGAGGGATAAGGACAGAGGTGAAGAGGGAAAGTAGGAGACAAAGAAACGGACGTGTTATACAAGCATTTAACAAACTCAAGGTTCCTCGTGTCGAGGCTTTCTTACTGAATACATATTAAGAACTCAGACTGTTTCATACAGCTCGCCATTTATAGAGTTTATACAGAAGGTGCTACGTGTACAGTTCAGTAAGTTGTCAGAATTTTGAAATATCTGTTATGAGTTCAAACAACAGAAACCACTGCAGAGAAGACTGGCTGGCTGCCTCATTCATACCTCTACAAAGGAGGTTATGTTTTCATACTCATGCTCGGCTGGTTTGTAAGTCAGCAGGATGTTGGAATTAAAAAAAAAAAAAAGATTAATCTAAAAGATTTGAATGGAAATTGTAGAAAAGTTGATAAGTGATTAGGGTTTGGTGCAACATGTGGCCACAAGTCCTCTTTAGATTGAAACTTTAGCACTTTTCATATGAATGTCCATTCATTGTTGATGGGAAATGTAGTCAAGTGTGTATTATACTGACCAAGAAAGCAAGAAAGTTCTCCTGCTGAAAAATCATCCGGTAATGTCGCAGAGATGTCACTGGTGTTAAAGAAGAACTACAGGGTATTTCAACTTGGACTGATGTGCTCAACGAGTGTTTTCGTCACCTAATACTACGCTCTGGCCAACAAAGTACGAGCTAAACATATATATGTAGCATGGACTGAGGATTTTATTGCTTCAAGTTGACTGCTTATGTCGCCTGTTGGCGGTCGGGTTTCTTTGCTGCTCTCTTGAGTTTTTTCGTTCAATTCAAACAGTGGTGACTGAAACTGAGCGGATGACAGTTACGGTTACTGGCAGCTTTTGTAATGTGGCAAAGAAAAGCCGTACAAATGTAGATTTCTATGCCGTACCTACGCTGTACCTACGCTGTAAATTCAATGCATTAGTACAAACTGGCCTTTTCTGAAATTGTGAGTCATAGAAACAAACTTTTTTTTTGTTTGGAGGCCTATCTTGAAGATGAATCTATCATCAATGTAGTTTGCAACCATTCCAACCATAACAGATTTTCTACCATTTTGAGTTTAGTTTGGAGAACTTGATGGCATTTCCCCTGATAAATCCACAACTCAGTGACCATGAACACCTGACTTTGTAATTGAAATAAATCACTATAGCATTCACTATGATTAGCAGAGGTTACACGCTGTTAATATTTTTCTACGTTCTTTCCAAGGTTTGTTTAGGACGTTCGGTCTATATTCTTCCCATGCATACAGAGCTAAAGCTTTTTAATGTTAAACACCAAGGCTGGGAGGCCAAACGGAGAAATCACATCACCATATGTGTAGAGTTTAAGAGCCAGTGTGAATAGAGAAAGCTACAAACATCTCCCTGACACGAGGCACTGGAGTTCAAGGGAAATTTGATATGCAACCAATTTTCTCCGCTATGATCTCATTCTTTTATGGATCTATAGCTGTGACTCAGCCGATTGCCGATGCTTTGCTTAAAAAATATTACACGTAGCACCTTTAATTAACCTAACATGTTGTGGCACCTTGAACCTACATTTAAAAAAACACATGTATAAAATCATATGGGGATGAAAACACATCTGCGGTTTGGAAAAAAAAGAGAGCTGTATGGTTTGTTTGTTTCAGGAGATATTCACAAAAGCAGGTAAATTGGGGGATTGCAGCATTCAATGTGAAGCTGTAATTGCATTGAAAAAAACACAAGGACCATCCAAAAAAAGCAGACATATGTACAGAGAGGCAAGAGCACAATCAGAAGAGACGTTTTATGCTTAGAAATAATCTTTCGGAAATGTTTAGAGCTGTGAAACTTCTAATTTTAATTCAAATCAGTTGGTTGTGTTGTCACTGACACCAAAACACACGAAACACACAAAAACCTCAACACAGTGGACACAAACTCACACACACATACACCTGGACGCACACCGATGTGAAATGTGTGCCATACGTGAACTACTATGTCAGAAGTGGTGGTGGGTGAGATGGTGGGAAGTATGGTGCACAAAGCTCACAACCTTTTTTTCTGTTTTCAGACAAAAATAAAAGATTTAATCTATTAATTTACCCTTGATCTCATCAAAGCGATGCCAACAAAGCAGGATTGCCGCTGAATATATTAAGAAATGGTGTGATAAAGGGAGCATTATGTCGGCACATGGTGCAAAACAAAAACGCTGGCCTGTCTCCATGCAGAACTGTCTATATTTATCAAACTGGCGTGACGTTTTCAGTTTCATTGACACATGCAGTATAGCGCCACTCATTCACACTGAGTAGCTCAAACCTGAGTGTGTACTATTCAAGGTTGGACTGACATTCAGAGTCAGAAAGAGAGAAAGAAAGCGAGAGGAATAAGAGAGAAGGTGAAAAGTGTGGAGAGAAGAGAGACGAGACAAGAACGGGCATTCATGCCAGTGCGAACCGGCTCGGTGGAGGCAGGAAGTGGGATGGAAGCGGCGCAAGTGTGTTAACGTGAAGGAGGAAGAAGA
The DNA here is from genome assembly GCA_027495735.1 of Lutjanus campechanus. NCBI lineage: Eukaryota > Metazoa > Chordata > Actinopteri > Lutjaniformes > Lutjanidae > Lutjanus > Lutjanus campechanus. The sequence continues at coordinate 14,168 of JAJHUR010087873.1, read as the reverse complement.
AGAAGAGGAAGAGGTGGGGGGCTGAGGGGTGAGGAAGGAGGGGGAGGAGGTGAGGGGGTGGGGGGTAGCTTTTCATATTCATGCTCTGTTGGGAGTGCGCTCCAAAAGAGACAGCAAAACCACGGCTGCTGGAGCGAGGCCGAGCCGACATGAAAGAGGAGAATGATGGAGCAGAAACAGGGAGCTTGTCAAAAGGAGGGCAGCAGCAAAAGACGAGGGCAACGAGAAGGAACACAAGGAGAAGAGGAGGAGGAGGAGGAGGGAGAAAATGAGGCAGTGTGGGAAAAAAAAGGAAGGAGAGAATCTGAAGGTGGCGATATTTAACCTGAGCCGACTTCAGACATCAACCTGGTAGTTCTTAACCCCCCCGCCACCCCCCCACAGCCATGAGCGGAGACAAAACACCAACACACACATATAGTACAAGTCCACCGGGAAACAACAAAACTACTGTCCTAAACTTTCTACGCTCAACAAAAATATACATGCAGCACTTTTGTTTTTGCTCCCATTATTCAGGAGTTAAACTAAAAACATCAAAGACTTTTTCTATGCACTCAAAGGTTTTTCTCTCTTAAATTCTATGCTAGTAAACGCTTCTTCCTTGCCACAACAATCCATCCACCTTTTTCCCCAGGAGGGCAAAGTCATCACCCGCACTACTTTGCCTCTGATTGGCTTACCCTGATATTCTTAACCTAACCCTCACCAATCAATCCTCATTCCTTAGCCTAACCAACCCAACCAATCAAAGCAAGAAATACAAACCAATCAGAAGCAGAGCAGGGCGGGCCATGACTTTGCCCTCCTGGGAAAAAATGGTCTCTCTATGTCAAATAACCAAAGTTCAGTGCCTAATTAAAGTTTTTTTCCAAGATAAAACAGCACATTTTAGAGTGACACTAAGTAGGGGAATCTCACATAAGGCTACAGATACCAATACTTTTACCCAGGAGGGCAAAGTCATGATCTGCCCCACTCTGCCTTTGACTTGCTAGTGATTATTGCCTTCATGGATTGGGTTTTTGGGTTGGTTTTCTTAAGGCATGGGGAGTGATTGGTTGGAGTTGGGATAAGATTATAATTTTAAGCTAATGAGAGATAGAGTAGGGCAGGTCATGACTTTGCCCTTCCGGGGAATAAAAGGTATCTGTAGCTTTATGTGAAATAACCATAGTTCAGCGCCTAATAAATGTCTTTAAAGATAAAACTTGCACTGAACTATGGCTATTGAACATAGGGCTGCAGGTAACTATTTTTTCCCCAGGGGGGCAAAGTAATGACTTGCCCTAGTCTGTTTCTGATTGGCTAGTATTCTTTGCCTTCATTTATTAGGTTGCTTTGCTTAAGGCATGAAGAGTGATTGGTTAGGGTTAGAGTAAGAATATCAGGGTAAGCCAATCAGAGACTTTGCCCCCCTGGGAAAAAAGGTTAGATTAGCTATAATAATGACTTGAAATCGCCACAAGGCAAAACAAAATGTGAACAAAATTTGAGAGAAACAAACCTTTTGCGTGCACAGAAGAAGTCTTAGATTCTTTACCTCAACTCATGAAAAATGGGAGCAAAAACAAAAAAGCGTTGCGTTTATATTTTTCTTGAGCGTACATGGGTCTCCAGAGCTGGTGAGGTTAGGCACAAACAAAGAAACCACTACAAATAAAACACACACACACACACAAATCTGTACCTGACGAAAACACGTAAGCACGAAACACACATACATGCACACGCGCACACATATACAGTGCGTGTATCACGGGATGGCATGGTTGTTGAGGAAGTGAGGTGTTCAAAGACAGGAGGACGCAGGTAGGCAGCGCATCAACAACACAGCATGGTTTCTCTATTAAGATGAAGGTCTGAAAAGCGGAGACGGTGGATACACACACCATGGCAATGTGCCGAAAAGAAGGTCAACAACACTGACGACGATCTGAACAATGAAGATGATGGTCATGTTTCGGCAACGATGACTGGTTGATGGTTTCAGTGATGGGCGGTGGAAGTGCCGGGATCATGGGGGCGACAACACTGGTAATGGTAACGGTGCAGAGCGGAGGACGTAGGCAGGCGTTGGCCCCCCCACCCCCGGCGTCGGACCCCCCAACCTGAATGGCTGCGGTGTTACCTGGGCTGGCCAACGCTCCCAGGGAGGCGGCGTTGGAGGACAGGGGGTTTGCGGTGGAGGGACTGGCTGAGTTTTGGGCCGCCGCCGCCGCTGCTGCTAAAGTGGCCAGGTTCTGCAACTGCAGAGCACTCATACCTGGAGAGAGGAGCCAGAGAGGGTGGTGTCAAACCTGGGGAGCGAGGCTGAGGCGTGGCTGGGTCGCCTGGCTGGACCGGGACAGTGCACCAGAGGACTGAACACGAGTTAGCTGCCTGGTGTCCGAAGGTGAACAAGAAGAACAGAGGAGTGTGTGTGGATGTTTTCTGCTCTATCCTTAAAACAACTTTAACGTATCTTTGCCACTGTGCGGAGGCTGCAGTGTGTGAAGGCAAACACTACAGCAGCTGATCTCGCTAATAAGTCCCACAAGTGTTTAAATCAGTTAAAGCAGCTGTTGTAGTGTTTAGGTTTGGTGCATTTCTCTGAGGCAGAAATAATCTCTCTGATTTAGTTAAACCTATATTTTTCTGTGTAAGCAGCACGAGAGGAAAGCTCAGTGGAGAACGATCGAAAAAATATAGGAGGAAACTAGCCTTCCCAGTCTTGTTATCTAAGCTACACCACTTGAGATTTGACTACAGCTCCTTCTTTTCTCGGCTAAGTTGTGCCTTATATAAATGAAAATCTAATTGGTCAATAAAAACCATGATTAGAGCCTGACTGATATGGGACTTCTGAGGCCGATATAAAAATTTAACAGTATGAAAAGATGCCCTTAGGGTGTCTTTTATACATCTGCCCTGGGATAACAGAGGAAATTGAGCTTTTTAGGGCTAAATCTGGCTAAATTTACAGTTATTTATTGTCTGATGATCAATGAACGTGACCCCTGACAAATAAACTACAAAATAAAATAATAAAATAAAATAAAAAAATCAGATTGTGGAACAAATTCTCACTCCCAACTAACAGCTTGGTCAGTAGCCCTATGCTTCAAACTTTGATGCTGTAGGTTCCCCTCTAATATCAGTTTTGCACATGGCTGAGTTAGCGATAATTATAATGTTGAAAACCTGGGGAGACTTTCAAAGTAAAGGCAGAAAATCTACTTGATTAGGTTTAGGCAACAGAACTACTTAGGTTGGGTTCAGGTAAAGATCATAGTTTGGTTTTAAATAAGTATGTGTGTTACACAAGTTCACAAGTTTCAATTATGGCAACTTGGCAAGCGACTCAATTTACACTCGTACAGTAACTCCTATAGCATTAGTTTTGCATGTGCAGGGCTCCATGCTCAAGTTAGCAACAACAAATATGGAAAATCTTGGTAGATTTTCAAAATAAAGGCACAAAAACTGCTTTGGTAGGTCGAGGCAAGAACAGTGCTTCATTAAATTTAGATCAATACTGTTAGCAATAAGAACTATACAAAAAAATAAATATACAAAATCCAGGTGGACTTTCAAAATAAAAGCACACAAACTACTTGGTTGGGTTTAGGGATGAAAACTACAAGGTTACGTTTAGGAAAATTTCATGGTTTAGGTTTGAATAACTAAATGCTGACTTTTGGTTTGGTCTTAGGTAAAAGTCCTGCGTTTTTTGAGCCGTCCATCCTCAATATGCTGATTTTTTGATCTTTATTTTACTGCTTAATTTGACACCTTGGGAGTGAGTACGGCCTGGATATAATCTTTCCTTTCCTCTTCTTTCCTCCCATCCCATTCTTCATTTCTTACCTGCATTTACCTCCTATCCCTTCCCTTCACACACTCAAACCTCCCAAAAATCTCAGGATATTTCACCGTTTAACAATAAACCTTGCTATAAAAAAATGACAAGATAACAGTTAATTTTGAAGCGCAAACATTACTCTAAATTAAGTCTTTAATATCTGTAATATAACACAATTAGAACAAAGACAGTCTATTTTTCACTTTAATAAAGGAGAATAAGAGCCAAAAGTCGTAATAAGCAGCCTCCTGTCGATATCCGTCAGGCTCGAAACCACACTGGCACATGATTGAGACTTTTAGCTTTTCACTAAATATTAAACTCTGTCCTGTTCAGCGGCTGCACTGCAGTTCAGGACACCTGCAGGCTGAACTCTCCTCCTCATTGTTAATCTGCTTGCTGGCATTAGCATACGGGCCAGTACTTAAGCATAATTAATGACTACATGCCAACACCCAAATGATGGCGAAGCAAAGGCTATAAAACACCTTCTGTGAGTACAACTCAACCTTTCACCTCGCTCCATGAATATGTGTGTGTGTGTGTTTGTGTGCAGAAGTGTGTGAACATTATGAGCCCTCATAAAGCAAACAGAATCAGTCACCAGAGCAGAAGTTGTTCCTTACCACGGAGAAGAGGCTTCCTCCGACTCATGAGCATGTTAGAGTCAAAGTTAAAAGGGTGGACACTGTCAATGTGAGGTGTATGTGTCGTATATACAGTCTGGATGTATATACAGTACCATGGAAATACACACACACACACTCACGCGCTCGCACGCACACACACACACAAATAGACACACACGAACAAGACACCATGAAGAAGAAGAAGAAGAAGAGGATCCGTCCTGTTTGACACCGCGGCGGATGGTTCGAGGTTGCAACATCCATACAGAGATATCCTTCACCCAGACAAGCAAAACTGAAAGCAGCCAATGACAACAGATGGCTGGATTCATCACTGGGATTCACAGTTCTGATTGGTTAATTAAATATAGAAGAAAAAAAAACCCCTCCACTGCCAGTTTAAATGTTCTTTCTTGTCAAGGAAGTCGTGACGAGCCGCCGAAGCAGGAAGCGTGTGTGGAAAAATTAAGTTAAGTGTGTGTGTGACTGTTTTTTTTTACTCATCTGTGCTCACTTACGAAGCCAAAACCAATCTTTTCAAAAGCGATTTTCCCCAATTTTCTGTGATGCATCCAAAGCCAAAATGGATTTCGATTTCTTACGCAAGGTGGGAATAAAAACAGCCGTCGTCGGCTCCGTGAATGCACGCTCGCATCTCGCACTAATTCAGACAGTGTTTTCTACCCTTTTCTTTTTTTTTTTTTACTTCAGAGGCAGAAAATGCACCACGTGAGCGAGACGAGAGGCCGTTTTCAGTGCCGCCGGTTCATGCGGACTCAGAGAGGAGAAGGCTGTTTTTAAGAGCTCTCCTTCATCGCTCTTTATTATAATATAAAGGAGATTTTTATTCCGCTGCCCTTTCTCCCTCTGTGGGCTTGGAAAGTGGCTGCTGAGACAAGTTTGACCACAGAGGCTCAGATCTGCCCACACAAAGCTTTTAGGGATAATACCGTTTCAGTATGTTTACGATGTAAACAAATAGTCATTGTAGAGCCTTTATGTTGTACTCACTTCTATCGCCTCACCTTGGCTGCCCTTTCCTTTTGCTTTCATTGCCAATTTCCTCATCTTTTGCCTCAATTTCTTTCCTTTCTGTCTCACCTATTCCCATATTCCTTCTAGGGCTGTTCCAATACCAATAGCTCGTGTTTTAGTGCTCGAGACTGGTCTTTGTCTTCAGACCGATCAATCTCAAGACCCCCCCTTTTTTTGAAGGTCTCTGTCTCGTATCAGAATCGACCACATTTTTATTCTGTCTCGTCTCAGCCTCAGACAAAAGACAGAGGATTTTATTTCAGGATCTCAACTGCTGGGATTATCACCAAAACTGTCTGTGCATTGTCTGACTTAGCCAGCTATGTTATGCTTTTGCTTGTGATAAACAAGACAGGACACATAAAGCTAAGTAGCTAATGTATATATAGATATGTTTCATCAACTTTAGCTTTAGCTCTGGACAACAAAACCACTGATATCAGACTCAGAAATGCCTTCAGTGCAGCCTTAAATGCTGACTCAGGTATTGGCGAGTACACAAGTCTGTGCACTGATCATGTAAATTATTGCCCCAAATCTGGAATGCACAATGCTTTAACCTACGTCAGGCCATACAACAATCATATGAGATCAATACAGGGTTAGTAGTTGGATGTACAGCTGTTAAATCCACTGATATCATATATAATTGGCACCAGGAAAGAAAAAAATGGTACTGGAACCTTCGTAATTCCTTTCCGAGCCATTCCTCCTCTTTTTCTGCTTCCCTTTTATCATTTTATCATTTTATTTTCTTCTTCCTGGTCTTTTTCTTTTCCTTCTCCTCTTTCTTTCCTCTTCCGAGTCCTGGCAACCCTTCCAATCCCCAGTTTCTTCCCTGCCTTTTCCTCTTTCCATACTTTACCTGACCTGCCTTTTCCATCATCTTTTTCCACTTTCATTTCCTCCTTATTCCTTTCGTTTGCTCTGGTGTTCTTTTCCTGCCCTTTTTTTTCCTGCTATATCCCTGCTTCATATTACCAATTTCTTATTCCCTTCCTTTTCTCTCTTTGCTCTGCCTTTCCTACATTTTCCATTTGTTTTCTTTCCTTCTCCAATTCCTTTCCTTTGCTTGTTTTCCTTCCCTTTCCCTTTCCCTTTTTCCTTTCTTTCCTTTTCCTCTTCTCTTTCGTGCTGGTTTTCACTCTTCTTTCCCTTTTTTTCCTCTTTTGCTTCTCTTATTTATTTTCTTTTCCTTTGCTTTCCTTTCCTAACCTGCTCTGCTGCCTTTTCTTCCATGTTTCTCATTTCTCTTCCTTTTTTATTTATTCTGGTTTCCTTTGCTGGCCATTTCCTCCCCTCATTTTCCCCCTTTTTGTCTCTCAACCACTTTCTCTCTCTTTTGTTCTTTAATTTCCGTCACATCTTACATGACTAATTCTGCCTCATTTCCTTTTATTTGCATCCATCCATGCCTTCTTGATTTCTGTTCCTTTCCTTTCCTCTCCTCCCCTTTCCTTTCCTTTCCTTTTCTACTTTCCAATTTCCCATATCTTAACTGCCTCTTCCCTCTTCCTTTCCTCTCTTCCCTTCTTTCTCCCTATTTCTTCTTTCCTTTCTTCAAATTCCCAATGTATTACTTGCCATTTCCCTCCTCTTTTCCCTTTTCCCCCTTCACCCGCCTCTTCTACCTTTTCCTCCCTTCTCTTCCCTCTTGTCTATTTTTCCAGTCGCTTCACTTTCTTCTCTTCAAGCTGAAGAAGACTCCACAGCCTCTCTCTCTCTCTCTACCACCTCCCACCCCCCCTCTTCCTCAAAGCAGCTCTAAACCAATTCTTACTTGGATTTGTCAAAGGTTATCTCCCTCATTGAACATACATTTTCAAGACAGTTATAAGGAGAGAAGGAGCAGGCAGGAGATAAAAATAACTGGGTTAGAGGGGAATAAAGTCGAGCTGAGAGAGAAAGAGAGACAGTATGAGACAAATACAATCTACTCCCCACATCAGAGCCGGAGTATCCGGGCTGTGCAGATGGTACGTGAGTGTGTGGAGCGACTGTGAGTACATATGTGTGCGAGGATGCATGTGTGTGTGTGGTGTGTGTGTGTGTGCAGCCTGTATGGCAGAGCCGGGCTGCACCAGGCTGGCGTTGGCTGCGTCTAATTGAATGCTCATTGGTGTAATTGAAGCCTCTCAGCTCTGCAGCTCCTCGTGTTAAAGACTGGGACCAGATGTCATTCAGCTGTGTCACATCTCCTGCCAATCACTAATGCTCACTCGCGCTCCCTCCTCTCTCGCAGATGGAGGACCAACAGATCTCCAGATTCAGACACCGTTACTCACCCTCGCTTCCAAATCCCAGAGCCTATTTATCCGAGCGAGAGAGTGTGTTTGTAAGGAAATGTGTGTTTGAGCTCGACAGCAGAGTGAGCAGACAAAAAAAAAAATAAAAAAAATTTAAATCAGCCACAGGGAGATTGCAGAGCATCGTAACTCGAGGGAACACGACCACAAAGATGCACACTCTTAGAAATAAGGGTTCCAGAATGGTTCTTCATGAAAGCCTGAGGTTCTACCCAGAACCATTCATCATCAAAGAACCCATTTTTGAAAAAAAGGGTTGTTTTTTTTTAAAACTGAAGGTTCCATTGAGAGCCTATTTTGGAAGAAAGAGTTCTTCAAAGATTGTTGAAAGCCTTGAAGAACTTTTGTGTCAAGGGTTCTTTGGACCATAATATAAAAGGGCTCTCAGTAGAACCCTCTGGGTGGGTTCTAGATAAGACCCTTGCAATATAAAATGGTTCCTGATAGAACCCACTGGATGGGTTCTTGATAAAATCCTTGGAATATTTTATTTTACCCACTTGATGGATTCTCATAGCCACCAAGGTGGAAAAGTTCTGGATAGAACCCACAAAGGGGCCATTTACAACAACATGGAACCATTATGCACCTCAAGAACCCTCAAATAGGCCATTTAAAAAAAAACTTAGGATCAAAGTCAAGGGTTCTTTGTATCATGATGTAAACGGGCTCTCTGTAGAACCCCCTGGTTGGGTTCTAAATTAAACCCTTGGAATATAAAAGGGTTCTCTGTAGGACCCATTTGGTGGGTTCTTGTTAGCACCCTTAGATGGTGGAAAAGTTCTGGACAGAACCCCCAGATAGGCCATTTCCAACGACATGGAACCAGACCCATTCTGATTTATGCACCTATTTTTTGAACAATTCGGAACATTTCCACCAAAAATAAATTGGTTCTGAACCTTAGATGTTGGTTCCCAGGTTAAACCCTCCCCCCAAAAAATGGCAGGGTTTCTATGGCAACCAAAGTGGGCGTGTCATGTTCTACAGGTTACTGTGCATATAATGGTTCCACTCAAACTGGTGTAAACATGAACTAGTTTGCTAGATTGCACCAAGGTTCCAAGAATTTTGAATGGACCTGATTCAAGAACCAGAGCTAAATTGGTGTAAGGGTTCTGCGTGGAACCATTAAACCATAGATGCTCTGTGTAGAACCTCTTATAGAGGGTTCTGGATGAAACCTTACACAGATGGTTCTAGGCACAACCCTTCATGTAGGCTTTGAACTCTGAAAATATTTGAGGTAGAATTCCCTGAAAAGAGTTCCAAGTGGAACCTCTGGGGACAAGCTGAAGAACCCTTTGTGGTTCTAGTTAGGATCTTTATTTCTAAGAGTGGAGGATACAAGACAGCAGGGCTCACCACTTTAAAAAAAAACTCCCATCACACTCAGAGCTGTTATTGTCTCTCAGCAATTTCTTTATCCTGTTTTCTCCGCGTCAACCGACTAAACAGGCTACAATTAAGAGCTGACACCTTGCTAAGAAACTCACAGAAGGATAGAAGAAGAAGAAGAAGAAGAGGAGAGGAGGAGGAGGAGGGTAGAACAGACAGAGTGTGAAGGCTGGAGGGAGGCGGAAAGGTGAGATGAAGAAACTGCGATTGCAGAGGGTGGGAGGTGCAAGAGTATCTGCAAAAAGAGGCTTAAAATAAATAGAAAGGAGAGGCGAGAAAGAGAGGAGTTTAATGGAAAGAGAGATGATGAGGAGCGAGTATCCACGGGTCCCTGAAAGTCTTAAATAACCCAAATTTAAAGCCCTAAAAAATTATATTTCTTAAAGACAGAGATTTTATCTTGTTCAACATTTAATAGGAGGCTTCTTGGCACGCTCAAGGCTTAGATTAATACAGAACTGGGTTAATACAATATGCATTTTTTATTGCGTCAGCTTCACTTTGGAGAATTGGACTGTCCCTTAGCACTTTATTTCCTATTTCCTCATGTCCTTTTCCTCATTCAACCCATTTAGAGTTTGGAAACTTTCACTAAGCCACATTATTCCAAAATATGCAGATTTTATTAGTTTTATTTCTGTATTTTCTGCTTTAACCCTCCATGGTACGAATTATGACATCAGGTGATTAAAAAAAAGAGATTTGTGCTGTTTTTTTGTACTTTTACTACACTGTTGTTTCTTTGTTAAAGGGTTCCTTGTACCATAATATGAAAGGGTTCTCTGGAGAACCTCCTGAGTGGGTTCTAGACAAAATTATTGAAATATAAAGAGGTTGTCAGTAGAACTTTCTTATTGGGTTTGAGATACAACTCCTGGAATATAAAGGGGTTCTCGGTAGAATCCCTGAGTGGGTTCTGGATAAAACCCTTCTAATATAACAAGGGTTCTTGGTAGAACCCCCAGATGAGTTCTAGATAAAACCCTTGGAATATAAAAGGGTTCTCAGAAGAACCCCCTGGGTGGGTTCTAAATGAAACCCTTGTAATATAAAAAGGGTTCTTGGTAGAAACCATGAGTGGGTTCTCGATAAAACTCTTGGGATATAAACAGGTTCTCAGTAGAACCCCCTGAGTGGGTGCCAGATGAAACCCTTGGGCTATAAAAGGATACTTGCCAGAACCTCGAGTGAGTTCTAGATAAAACTCTTGGGATATTAAAGGGTTCTTGTTAGATACGTCTGAGTAGATTCTAGGTAAAACCCCTGTAATATAAAAAAGGGTTCTTAGTAGAACCTCCAGATGAGTTCTAGATAAAACCCTTGACAGAAGAAGCCTTCTGGGTGGAACCCCTTGACAGGGTTCTGGGTGGAACCATTGTATCATAGAAGGGTTCTCTGTACACCCTCTCGTAGGAGGTTCTGAGTGAAACCTTTCACAGATGGTTCTAGGTATAACCCTTTATGCTGGGTTCTAGTGAGAACTCTCTGAACTTGTACCAAGTGGAAGCTTCATAGAGGGTTCTACATTGTTCTTGTTAGCACCTTTCTTTCTAAGAGTGTGTAATGGTCCAACATTTACATTTTAAGAGTTTCTTACTATTTATTGATCAAATAAAGTTAATTAAACAATAAAAAATTAAACTTTATTCGTTTGTTTTTGTGAATCCAGTGTTTCCTGTTTATAAAATAACATTTTCAGACCATTTTTGTGCAGCGATATGATGCAAAACACGCCTCCAACATGGCCTCCAGAGAGTCATGTGACAAATTAAAACACAACCGTCTGGTTCCTGCCTCCTTTTTTAAAAATATTGCAGCACATGTGAGCATGTTCCAGCTGTACCACGGGGGGTTAAACTGGCCTCAAACTCGCCTCAAACTCGCCTTGAACCTGCAGATACTCTTGACAGGAAACATGGAGGCGCAGATGACAGATCACAGAGACCCTCCACAGTCAGAGAGCAGTAGATGGCGCCAGCCCGCAGTGCAAGATCTCCACCGAAGGAGCCCACTTTAAAACAATCTTCCCCCTCCCCCCCTCACTTTCTTCTTTTTTTTTTTCTTTCTTTTCCTTCCCTCTTTTCTGTGATTCATCCATCCCTTGCAAAGCCGCGCGGTGCTACTGTTACACGCCCAGGGCACAACTCTTGTCTGGCCTCATTAAAAGATCAAGACAATTCTTAGCAACAGTTAATAAATCTTCAGGGCAAAGATCTCTCTTTACTCCGCCACGAGAGTTCATCTGTTATGCTCTTTGGTCCTCTTTTAGAAGTCGGTGGAAAAAAAAGAAAAGAAAAAAAAAAAAAACATAACAGAGCGGCGCAACAAAGAGCCCAATGCTGTCGTATATAACGTGGTTTCAGGGGAGTTTATCAACTGATTTTTGACTCACCGGCCATCTGCTGGATCCCGCTGAAGGCTCCGAGGTTACCGGAGGAGGTTGCCTGCTGAAGCAACTGATGGCAAGAAAGAAAAAGAAGAGAAAGAGACACAAGAAAGTGAGCTGCGTGGAGACGGGGAAGCTTTAAAAAACATAGTCTGCACAATGCTACGCTGACGCTAAAGTCGTAATGAGCGGGGGTTAGCAATGTGGTTTTTGCCTCAGTGCTCGATGAGTAAATGAGCTGCTAATATAGTTTGATCTCTCCTCTAAGCAAACACTGTTTGTATTCCACCATGATTCTTCCAGACAAGTTGAGCATGAAAGCTCTAATCTAGCCGACTAATTAGATTCCAAAACAAAAGTGGAATACTGATGCTGTCAAAAACTCATCCTTCAAAGACTTGAATTAACAGCAAATTAACATCTTGTTTCTATTGTGTGTGTGATTTTTTTTCTTCTTCTTCTTCTTCCAGAATAGAGCTTAATCTTTTCAAAAGACTGAGAAAGAGGATTGAAAGAGCAGAAAAATCTGGGAGCCCAATTCACAAAACACTTTTTATCTAATTTTTTTTAGTTCCCCCCCCTGACAAAATAAATCAATATCCAGTAAAGGGGGAAATGTTTGTCTAAGCTCTGTTTTCCCTCGTTGGGGAGACAGGTGCTAATTGCACTTAAGATCAAACAAATTTAAGAATCGAACCACAGACTTTTTTTGTGTATTTAAAGAGAAGTTTGGGTTGTTAATTTAGAAACGGGAGAGCAAAGAGGTTAGTGGAGTTTTGAGGCTCTGAATAGGTAAAAGAGCTGCAGAGACAAAGGGAGAAAATGAGGTTTCTGAACCTTAAAAAAAATAAATAAATAAAAGCCGCCCCAATCTAACAAATGAACCGATGAGGGTCTCAGATGCTGCGCAGCCGAGCCTCCGCTGCAAATTGGGGATCAGCGGAGTCCCAGGGGTTCCGCTCTGTCCCCAGACAAATATTGTTTTTGTTTAATCCCACAAAAAGTCACAAGAATTTACCACAATTAAAGAGAGAATATATTGGAACAATCGCTACTTCTGTTTTCATTCTCGCTGCCCTGTGAAAACTGTAACTATTTCCAAAATGCACATTTTTCATGAGCTAATAGAAACAGCCCTGTTTTAGCTTTTTAGCAACTTTTTCCTGGTCATCTGATGTTTTTTTTTAATGATTTATTCATCTTAAGAAACAGGAGAACTTTGTTAAACAATTAAAAAAAATACTTAATCCTTCAGTTTGTGTTAACTTTTAAAAATCTGGAGATACACAAGATAGTTCTCATTGGACAAAAGCACTTTGCAGCATAAGACAGATGTCCAGAGAGGACGTCTGCAAAGACGGAGTCTTAGAAATTATGTTTACATGCTTGTAAACGGTGTTGCCAAGTATTTATTTGGATATGTTCAATGGAGACTTTATTTGAGTACACTTTGGTTAAAGTCAGGGTGAGATTGTGGGTAGAGTTAAATATTAAAAAAGCAAATATTTCCTGTCTCTAGACCACAAGCTTTCCTCAACTTTAAAGGGAAAATTCAGCACTTTTTTATGTGGATGTTCAGTCCGAGGAAGCTGAGTTCTCAGCCCCAGCAAAACGTAGCAATATGTTTATTTAATGATAACATTTTTATACAAAAATATGGTTTCAAAACATGGTTTCAAACGGTTCACCTATGTCTTTACTGCACAGGAGTCGCAGGAGTTAACGTTTCACTCTGTGGTTGTTACAGCGCGATCAATACAATTTTTTCCCCGAAACGGATTTAAAATGCAGCATTAACTGGATAATCCAATCGATTTTAAGACCTGTCAAGTTGTAAAGACATTTTAAGGCCTACAATTCAGATTATTGGATTATTGGAGTATTTTTGTCACCTAATGCTGTGTTTTGGCCAACAAAGTAAAGGCGATAGACTAGGTTAGGCTAGCAGTACACAGTATTGTGGGTGTGGCTGTTGGTAGCTCATGCACTACGCATCCTGGTACATGCAGGCACTGCTGGCACAGCTCTGCAAGCAGGAGAACTCAGCTTTCTTAGTAAACATAGCACACACTGAAGAATTTGATTCAATTGACAACATTTACCTTTAACACTGACTGGTCACCCACATGAAAAATGTTGGATTTTCCCTTTAACTCAGTGCTTTGACATGGAGTGAACTGGAAAATGCAATCAGTGAATGTTTGCAGCTTCAGGTGTATTTTCATTAAAAATATTTCCTTGCAATGATGAGAAAAAGAAAAAAAAACAAAAAACAGATTACAGTTATTTCCCAAAAAGTTATTTCTTGTTGCAAATTAGTAGTAGATGAAGGTAATTTTTAGGAGATGAAGGTCTTGTCATAAAAAGCCAAACAAACCTGATTATTACTTTGAAAGGGTCAATTTTCAGTTTTCTACTTCTTATTGGCTTGCAGTGCATGTGTTTTATCTCTCTTTATATTTTTTGAATATTTAATAGGTTTATTCTTACGCACCAAAACACTAAGGTGAATTCCTGCATGTTAAAATATACTTGATTCTGATTCTGATATACTGTAAAAAAAAAAAAAA
>JAJHUR010087872.1:0-29148 GCA_027495735.1 Lutjanus campechanus | reverse complement strand
CACACAGCAGCAGAAACAACTGAAACCCAGGCGGTGAAAGTGCTTCTACTGGGCAGCGTTCCTGCACGCTGGAGCTCCCACTTCATCATCCTGCACAAATAATCCAGAGTAAAAGGCTAAAGGTGTGCAAGAGAAACTATTAGCGATAATGGACGATGTGGTATAGTTCTGCGGTGCGGTGCTGCTGTGCTGCACTGGAAAAATGTTCCACTTCACTCATTTAATCTTTTCGATTCTCTTTCTTCAGACCCAACAGTGGGCAGGAGAAGAAAATAATGACATTTGATTGAACCAAGGTGCATGGAAAAAATGTGAATTTGTCTAACCGTGCTGGAAGGGGCTTTCACTTGCTTTCACAAAAACAAAATGAATTTTTTTTTTCCATTTTACACAACAGCCACAGCATTAACAGAAGGTCAAAATTCTCAACCGCAATCTGTTGCGTTTTGAAGACGTTAGACAGCGAACGAGGGTGTGCAGCCTGCTGTTAACAGATCACGGCAAATGTGAGAAACATGCAGAACAGTAACATGGCTTAAGTCGTTTCTGTTCACCTTACACAAAAAAAACCCACATCTCTTTCTCTGCAGCACTACAACTGTGCACCAGTTCACCATCAATCTGAGAAGGTAGGTCTGAAGTTAAGCTAAATTCTTCATTACATCCTGTTGCAATAAACAACAATGCTAGTGATAGTTAACAATTGATACTCCAAAAGAGGTTTAAATTGGATATTTGTTAGAGGAGTTTGTATTTTTGAAAACTATTCACTCTTGGACGACAAGGCTATAACATGACAATGTATATTCGACCGGAGAAAAAGACAGAGAAGAGTAATTAAATGTACTTCAAGGAGTTTTCAACTGGCTATCAAACAGTTTCAGTTTAATACTGATGCCTCTATATGACCTTCATAAAAAAAACAAGATCATCAGCGACTGGCTGTTTCTTCATTGTTATTATAAATGTCTTAATGCCACCAGGTCACGTGCAAGAAAAACATAGCGTGAGAATCACTGATCCTGCTTTTGATTCTGATTACTGATTACTAATGTTGGCGTTATGTTGAGGTTTTGGTTCTACGAAAAATGAGAGACTTCTCTCTGAATGGAAACTGGATCATCTTAAGTCTTTGAATATAAATGTATTCAACCGCCCACTCTTTTTTTCCAGTGTGCTGCTTCAGTGTCAGAATACTTTGTGCATCTAATGTGTAATTTGTGTTCACCTTTCAGCATTGAAACAGAGCCGCAACGATTAATCAAAAAACAATTATTATTCTTAAATGTTGAATATTTTCTGATGAACATTTTGCACAATTTTCTGCCATTTTATTGACCAAACAACAACAACAACTGGATTAATCAAGAAAATGACTTGACAGATAAACTGATAATGAAACTAATCATTAGAGGAAAACAGGTCCAAACGTGGAGCACATGGAGGCACGTTTGGGCCTGTTTTTCAAGTGACAAGATTGTGAAAGGATTAAATAATCGATTAATCAAGAAAATGATGGACAGATTAATCGACGATGAAAATGATCGTTAGTTGCAGCCCTACACAAGTGCATTTTACAAAGCCACATTTGAGCACCAAAAATATTATCACCCAAAATAAACAACAACAACAACAACAACAGTGGAGTGTTGTGAAGAGATGTCGTGACACAAAAACTCATCACCAATCAGCAAAAGAAAAACAACCACGACCATCAATACTGCACTCAGAAAACATCAATAAGACAGAATGAGAATAATGAATTGGTTGACGCTCCTCATTCAGTTGCTTTTGTTATTTTGTTTGTCTTCCTCTGAACCAACTATAAAACTACTGTAACACTAATAAAATGCAACAAGGTCAGCGTAAAGTCACTGTTGAATACTGCAGACAACGTACAGCACATTGGAAATGTACTACATCAATATTTCAGCTTTATGAGAATATTATGGGTGTAAATCAGGAACACAGGAGATGAAAAGTGTCAAGAAAGTTTGATCAGGTCATGATATTCTGACTACAGAGTGCCACTATGGCTCCCTAAAGGCATATTACAGAAACTTTTTAAATATTGTCAGAATATTATGAGCAAAGGGTAACTATAAAGTAGTTTTTGATTAAAAATGTAATATACATGTCCCCTAAGGAATAACTTTCACCTCATTCCACTTTTTACTTTAATAATTAAAAGTTTTTTTATGGCGCAGGTCAAAATGATCTCAAAACAGAGTGAGTCACTTAAAGGTGACGCCACTTAATGAGATTTTTTTGAGACAAGCTGATTTGCATTGAGCGAATCAATAGGAACTTGTTTCTAGATGTTATGAACTGTATATGTTACTATGCTAAGTACAAGTACTTTTACTCAAGTGTTGTATTTCACAAGGTATTTTTGAGGTATTTTCTAATTCTACCAATACTGTACTTGGTATTCCAACAGAGAAATGAGATTGAGAAGTGAAAAAAAAAAGAAATTGAGTGACGGATGATGAATCTCAAGTATGAAATAATACACACAAAATCAGTCCCCCCAGGATTTTGCCTAATTTCTCAACAGCTTTTCTAAAAAGTTTCTAGGCATTTTTTGTGATGAAAGTGAAACTTGCAAAAGATTTTTTATGTGTAATTCATTAAACTCTAAGGCAACTTGTTCCGGGGAGCGTTCTAAGTAACCTTACCAAAGGGCTCAGGATTACAAAAACAAACAAAATAGGTTTTATTTGTAGATGTAGAAGTGTGCCTGATGGTATTCCACAAAGAGCTCAAACTCAGTGAAAACAGCACAAAATTATAAAAGTGCACAGAGCATTGTTGAATGTCAATAACAATGGCTAATGTGTTATTTTGTATACCCCTGATTAAATAAAAATATATATATAAATGCAAAAAATAGTCAACAAAACAAAACATTGAGTCAGTTCATTAAGATGTACACACACGTGTGACTTTTGAGCAGAACAATAATCGGTCAAATTTGTGGAAAAGTTGCAGCATTTGGACAAAACTGCAAGGTCATGCAGAATTCATGTGGCTTGGTTGAATTTGCATGAATTGTTGCAGTCACAAGATTGCAACTTCCTGGAAGGACTGCAAAATGGGACACAAACTTATGTAAATTTTCTTAGATCTTTGCTTCGATCTTGTATAATACGGCAGTTTTACCCTCCATTGCCTCTCTACCTGTTACTTTGATACAATCTTAAAGTAGAAATTACTCTTGTTTTAACTGCCTGCATCAGATGGGCATGCAATCTATGACTAGAGGTTGAAAGGTTGTAAATAAACACATTTTACATTCAGTTATTCTCAAATAATGCACTGTATGAATCCTTGAGGTCTAAGATATGTTTTGAGTATATTTCCTCACTCACATATGCAAAAGATAAAACTTTACTGTTCTGGTTCACTTTCACTGCTCTCATGTTTTCAGACGCAGCAGGCAGCTGTTTCCAGAGAAAAAAGCTCTAAAAAGCCACTGTACACAACCTGCTCAGCATTAGGCAGACACAGTCTGCGACTAGCTGGTGAACATAGTGAAGCATTTAGCAGCTAAAGAGTGAGATATCTCCCTCAGGAGTTGGTGGAGACCAAAAACAGAGCTAGAAGAGAGTGAATATGGACTTTCTTTGCTAACGGTCTCGATGCAATACACGCTAACTCATCACTAGCTTCCTCCTGGTTGAGCCTCCATACAATTAAACAAGCACAAAAAAGGGCACAGAACACAACCTTCCAAAATCGAAACAACAATGTGTTTCTTGA
The DNA here is from genome assembly GCA_027495735.1 of Lutjanus campechanus. NCBI lineage: Eukaryota > Metazoa > Chordata > Actinopteri > Lutjaniformes > Lutjanidae > Lutjanus > Lutjanus campechanus. The sequence goes on along the minus strand of JAJHUR010087872.1, from coordinate 25,386 downwards.
GTGACTGGCTTAGTAGCCAGTCAAAAAGCTCAGACACAGGAGGCTGTCTCTGTATTTCTCGTGTCAGTTAGCAACTCTAAAGTATTAAATTGGGTCTAATATTTGTCACTATGAGGAGGATATATTACTGTATTTTGAGTAACACCATTATTCAACTTCTTCCTGTTTACACTGAGCCATTGTACGGCAGCCTGTGTGTGACACACTACACTAACACACCAACAACTAAACTGTAGTGCATCTGGAATGTTTTATACAATATGCAAAGACGCATATCTGCACCGAGCAGAAAACTAGAACATTACAACCAAGTCAAGACTGCTATGAAATGACAAAACTGTACAATAAACTAAAATATCCTGTAGTATAATAATTTGGTTAATAAACCAGATGCATCAGATAACGCTGTTGTAGGAACAGAACAGAGAACACTGATGGATTCTGAGTGTGTAAATGGAGACTGACGCTGCAGGTCGATGCTCTCTGTTGTTTCACTGCTCGTCTCTTCAGCTGAGTCTGTCCTGTGGCTGCCATACTCTCTGTATGCTGGTTATGTAATCTGAAGGAGAGGAGGAGGGTCTGGATACACACACACACACACCTCCCTCCTTCCCTCTCAGCACCAGCTTCTTCCTGCTCTTCCTCCTCTCACCATCTTCTACAACACATTTCTGCATCAGTCATCCTGCAGGCTCCCAGTCTCGAATCAGTGGGGGAATATTAGATATCAGCTATTTATAGACCCCGTGCATGTGAGGCATTAGTTTCTCCAGTCCCCCCACACACAAACATTCACACACATAAAAACACACACCTTTATATTTCCGATCAATAGCTGCCTCTGTCAGGAGCACAGAGCTGGAAACAGGAGAGCGTGAAGGCTCATTTTTCATTGCTTTGAATTGATGTTGTCGCTGATCACTGTTGCCTCTTCTTGTTTACAAGCGAGTGTACACAGTATTCTGTTAGTATGATATTTCTGTATTTATATTTTATTTCTATATATATTTTACTTTATTTTTTTTTACTTACTTTATTTTTATTTTATTAGCAATATGATTTTTTTTCTTTTAATTTGTATATATACTTGTACAGCATATATTTTTTATTTTTATATTATTTCAAATAATCTGAATTATTTAAATCTTGTTATTTTTTTATTTAAATTTCTTTTATGTCATTTCTATCAGTTCTCTTTTTTTGCTGAATTTATAGCACAGATTTTTATTTTGTATTTTGTGTCTTGCATTCTTTGAATTATTTTTTTAAAACTAAAAATCTTAGCAAATTTGTTTTAATTCTATTTTTCTTTTTAATAGTTTTCTAATTTATATTATTGTTACAAACAGTTCTAACTGACAGATGTATGTACTCTTTCTGTATATTATTAGACTGCATTTTTAAAATTATTTATAATTTTTTTAAAATTAATTTTCTCTTTTTTTCTTATGTTTGTATGTAATTTCTATTTCTTAGTTTATTTTATTGTTTTGCTTCATTTTTAAATGTTTTATTTGTATTCTATGTATTGCATTCTTTAAATTATTTTATAAAACTGAAAGTGTTATCAATTTTTTAAAATTATATTTTTATCTTTTTATTATTATATTACTGTTACTAATGGTTCTAACTAACAGATGTGGGCTGAAATAATGGCTAATTTTTCCTGTTATTAGCTCCTTCCTGCTGTTTACAGACTTGCAGCGTCTCCTCAGCGCGCAGCAGTCACTTTACTCTCCTCCTCTGTTATTTTTAAGATATTTTCAATGTGAACTTGTATATCTGCGGCGGATCTTTCTGTTGAAAACGTATTACAGGATTTTACCGTGTGTTTGTTTTTCCTCGGCTCAGGTGAAGCTGCAGTGAATCAGCCTGCCGGTTTCTGGCAGCTCCGCCGCTGATACAATATTGACACAGATCAGAGAAAAAACAAGACTACTCCTCCGGTCTGTCTGCAAAATGGCTCTGAGGAGGTCTCTACAGGACCAGAGACATCACCACCATCATCTTCATCAAAAAGAAAATAATCATCCTTTAATTTACTCACCGAATCTCCTGTCAGCAGACGCGGGGAAGCAGCTGAGAGAAGCGAGGAGGAGGAGGTGGAGGAAGGAAAAAGGCAAAGGATCCATGTCTCTTCTGTGATATTCTCTCAAGAGTTAAAAGGCCATGTTTTTCAGCGAGGTATGGTTCGACTTCCTTCCGCTCAGAGTGGCTCCTCCGCGGCTGGAGGAGCAGAGATAAACCGGGACTCGGGGGTTCACAGAAGAAGGTGGATGGATGTTTGAGGAGAGGAGAGAGGATGCAGGGCGTTTCTGCTGCTGCTGCTGCTGCTGGAGGCTCGAGCTCTCACGGCGTCAACGCACGAGCAGTTACATGCAGAGTTTCCGGTTTGGATTTTCAAAATAAAGGTCTGAAAACTTCTGTAACCTGCTTATTTTAAGAATTGAGATGCAAAGGGCAAATGAAAAAAAGTGTATTCAAAGATTAAATTAAGTTGATTTATATAAATTAACAATCAAAAAGTGCTTCAAAATCAGAATCAGAAAATGGGGGGAAATGGGTTATGTTACGGTGGCGAAACTATGACAAAAAAGATTTAAAAGAGAATGTAAAATATACTACAATATACTAGTATATAGAGAAAAAGTGTATATAAACAATAAGCATAAACAATCATTATGCTGAAAGATAGCATCTATAAATACGCCTGTTAAAATCAGTGTTACATGAATTACTGAAATTTAGTCATTAATTACAGTTATTGGTTACCACTTTCATAAAGTAATTGAATTTACCAATTACCACATTATAAAAGTAATTAGTTACTTGCAAAAGTAACTATTTACTTTTTAATGTCTGCTGTAATTCTCTTATTAATGGACACAAAGCTGTATTATTTTTATTGTAACCAGTAGTAATTGAATTGCCACGTTGTAATGCATTATTCTCAACACTGGTTAAGATGCAAGAATAATATAAATAAGATTATTGATTGGTCCGAATGTAGTATGAATGAATGAATAAATAAATAAACAAATACATTTATACAGTATGCCGCGCAGTTGAACTGTTATTGTACAGATACACAGAAGAAAAAAAACATTTTAAAAAGAGCTTAAGCCAGATGACAGATCATAAACCTTAAAAAACAAAAAATATCAGTCATAAACAAAAACTTTCAGAAATATTTTTAAAAAACACACAACATAGGTAGTGCTACAACTTAAATGAAATACTTCTTAGGAGATTTGTATTTGTATTTTTCTTGTATCTGCACGCCACACTTATTCTTCAAAACCTTTATTTTGAAGGTGAAGTCAGAAAATATCCTGAATCAATCTTGTTTGGTCTGACTTGACGGATTCCCTGAGCTCTCCACTCTGATTCAGCACTACCGCTGCTTTCAGGTGCTGTCGGAAATAACTCAAGTTCTGAGTTGAAGGCAGGTGAACGAAAGGAAGGTGGAAAGATCCGTTGAACGGGAGAAAATGTCACCTGTGGACACCATGAACAGATATTTTTCTAAACGGACTCCGGTCTGGACTCATTTCTGATTGTAACCTGCATCTACATAAGTGATAAGTTAACCACCCTACAGTCACAAAAGATGAGCCCTGATCATTTCCCACATCATAGATTTGAAGAGGCCAATCAGGACAGCTTGGGGGTGGGAGGCTGCAAATTCAGAGGTGCATGCTGCGTGGTTTCAGCCCGTTCTTATCAGAAAAATGGCCGTACAGGGTTTTATCTGCAAGCAGCTTACAGTATTTACGATCATTGCTAGGCAGAGTTTCTGGCTTGTGGTCTATCGTTAGTTTGTTTTTGATATTGTGTAAATTTGGTGAGTCCAAACTAATCCTTTACAACACCGACGTCACACAATAACACAAACTAACTGATCGAGGCAGTAATAGGTCAGCAACCCCTGTGATCTGAGATTTTTTTTAAAAATAGTGTAGATTATTTCTAGGAGTGCTTGCCCTTATTGGTTTGGTTATGGGAGTAAACTTTTATTTATATGCTTAGTTATGATGTAGCGTGGCCTGTTGGGCACAATTTTGACCTGGTTCCCATACATGGGACATAACAGATATTTGACAATGGGAAATAATACTTTAGTTTGCAGTGTTTTGTTTTATTTGATAAAAAAAAAAAAGTATGGCTTGTTCCATCTTATTTGTATACTGTAAAATAAAGTGTGACCCTTTGACCTTCAAATCTCATTTGTTCCTGAGGTTAGAACTACAAGTCATCCCTACAAGTGAGACCCTTCCCGTTGTCATTACACAAAAAGGTATATTTTAATACTTGAATGATCACCAGAAGTCACCCTAAAGCATCTGCAGTGGTAAAAATAGTGAAAAGAACACTCAGAGGCCACAGTGCTGTCCAGCTTCATGCTGCTATAGCCAGCTAAAGCTCTTTATTTGTTTTAAAAGACATTTAGGAGACATTCTGAAACATGGCAAAGTGTTGTAGCAATTTTTTTATACATGTAAATATCTCCGGGTTGTATGAATTTTTAAGGCACAAGATAAATTAAGAAGACGGCGAAGACAAACCGCCTTTCAAAGTCCACCCCAGAGGCATAGCTCTCAAATCCATTGGCTTAAAGACAAACTTTTTGATTCTTACAAAATAAAACACAGAACAAGACAAAAAGGGTGACAGCTGGGAAACGAATAAAAAAAAACACTAAAAGACATAAAATGCAGAACAGCACAGTTAACATACATATATGTGAAATACTTTGTTGATGCGTGATATGAACAAGGCAAATTCTATATTTGTATTCTGACGGTTAAAGGTCAAACTATCCTCCTTTACCAAATTGCCGCTCTTTGGCTTTGTGTGGCCGCATAGCAAACATATGCATTTATTTATTTATGTTTTACACCAAAAGTTATGAATTCTGTGTATTCTTTATTCATATAAATCCCTTCTGAGCAAGTGCTGTAAAGTAAAAGCAGTGTTTAATATGATGTGCGTGGAAAAAGTGTATATGTACATTTAAAAAAAATCATTTTAAACATATGAATGTATGTCAAATTTCAACAAATAAGACACGCAAATGTGTCAAAAATGAAAAAAATGACACTTTATGACAAGTTAAGACTAATGTTGATTCATAAACAAAATGTGAACAACTCAGAATGATTGTAGTGGAGTTAAACATGATATCAACCTCACCGAAACACCTGCTGTGAGCGCCACACACACACACACACACACACACACACACACACACACACGAAAAAAAAAGATAATTTAGACATAATGTCCAATTTCTTTAAGAAAGTGTCAAAATTTCTAATTTTTATCTCTTTTTAAAGCCACTGTTTGTAGAATTTTTCTGCAATTAAAGCAGCTTTTTTTTTTTTAAAAGAATCACACGGACAATTGGTAGTCTGATGTTTTCAGACCATTCACCTTGCTTTGTGTAGGAAGGTAAACACTTAATTCTCATTTAAAAATGGTAAATACTGGCATAGTCTTGAGGAATAGTGACATGTTTCACTCAAATACAGGCCGGATTTTAAAAAAAGAAAATGATAAAAACAACTCAATTCACCATAATAATGCACATTCCCACAGCACTCGTGGAATCCACAGAGTCACGTCATATTCAATCTGCTGCTCTCAGTTTCTCTTTTCATCACAAAATCTGTCCTCACTCACTGATTCCTCCCAGTTTTTCTTCTGCAGATGTTCCACATTAAAACGTTACCAGTAAACAAAAAGCTGGAAGATTTTTACTGTGGTCAAACTGTCAGGAAGTGTTGAATTAATTAATGAATAAAAACTGAATTCTGGTCGGAAAGGATAAATTCAGAGCATCAGAGTGGTGACATGACTTTGCTGTTGTACTGACGGAATTATTAACGTGAAAATATACATGAATTTATTGACAACAGACAAATGTAAAGGAAGTTTTGAGGGAAATTAGACATAAAAGTCTCCGATAGAAGCTCGCTCCTAATACAGGCCTGGTTCTCTCTGCGATCAAGGCAAATAATGAGACTTTAATTTACAGTTGGCTGTCACAGTGACTTTTCTTAATATTACCACTGGAGGGCGCCAGAGTGGAGCATTTTAAACTTCTATACAAAGTGGCTTTAGATAAATAAAAAACAGTTTAATGTTAATTTAATTCATTAAAATTAATTAAATTTTTTTAGACACGAATTACCTCAAAGAAATCATTCAGTATTTTGGTAAATGTGCTTATTTTCCTTTTCTTAGCAATAATTGGTAAGAAAAGGAAGCTTAGCTTAGAAGTACCTAGTTTGGCCCAGTATGACAGAAACAAAATCCACCAACCAGCAGCTTGAAGGCTCACTTATTAACACACTGAACCAAAGTGTAAAAACACAGATTGCGGTTTACTCTAGCACATATAGTAACTCCACACAAGACTACAACTTGTTGATGCACTACGATCTTGTACGTCTTTGATAAAGAAGGTGTAACAAGATGGATTTTGTTAACTTCAGACAGAGCAAAGCTAGCTGTTTCCTCCTTTTAGGTCTTCATGCTAAGCTAAGCTAAGCACCTCCTGGCTGTAGCTTCACATTTAACTCACAGACACAAGAGTGGCATCGTTTAATCGAATTCTCAGTAAGAAAGCAAAAGACGAAATGTTGAACTATTCTTATAAAGTGTTATTTTTTATAATAATTATTATTTTATTTATTATTTCAAGACTTCATACTTTAATATTTCAATGTTTAATTTATATTTTTATTAAGTTGATGTAAAAATGGCCAGTTAAAACAGACATATTTCTGCTGTATGAATTTTTTCAGTTTAAATTGCAACTAAGAGTAAAGATGATCCCCAATAGACCAAAACACACACACACAGATGTGCAAATATTCAGTTTAAAAACAAACAGGTAACACTTAACAATGGCCTTATTTCAGTGTAACAACAAGTGTTTTAACGGATGGAAAGGAACTGTGTTGCCAAACTAAACAAACTGGTATTTGCATCAAATTTAAAGCACTATTTGTATATTCATCATTTGTTTCACGTGGTTTATACACACGTTATTACAGTGGAATAAAGCCAGGATACAGCTGGGTTACCAAAACCCACGAGGGTGAAAGAATTAAATACTCATCGTCTCTTTGGTGGCATCTTTCCCTGTGACTGCCTGCCTGCCCACCTGCTCTGCATCAGAAACTTTGTCCAGAATGTTTTTCATTTAAAAAAAATAATCAAATAAAATTACAAATAAACATTTGGCCAGGTAAGAGACCCCACCTCTCTCTTATTTCTAGAATACACCGTCTGTTTTGTCCAGCATCACCGTACGTACAGTATATATTTACAAACCTGTACATCGTCATTCTTTACCCAAACTCGAGGCAGGAAACTGCTGCAACAGCAAAAAAATAGATTGTCTTCCTCTACAGCTGTTATAGTTTCACCTATAAATATGGAATATAGACTTCCACAGCAGTACATTATGTAATATATAGTAATTCTACATGTTGTATACTCCCTTTAGTCGATCAGCCTTTCACTTCTTAAAGGGGAGGTTTGCCTTGCGACTGATGTGATTAAATGAATGTCAAAAGCTGCTTTTCTGTTTCCTTTTGTACATCTAATGAAAATCAAATAAAAAAAGCCACACCGTAAGTGGAAGTGTATGAAGTGAAGTGTGGTGATATGACGATGATGGTGATGATGATTCCCGTCGTAGCCATCTATAGCTGGTGAAGCTTCGTCGTGCCGTCTTCACTCAGCTCATACCTGCAGGAGGAGAAAGAGGCTTTTATTTTTGAGACGTCCAGCTTTACCCTTTTCTTTTAACCTTTTCTGACATCTGTATTTTTTTTTCTCGTGTAGTCCCACTCCCTCCCAAAGAGGTGTTTCCTTAAAATCATGAGTTAAAATCAAAGTCACAAATAAAACAAGCAATTTCTATATGAAAGAAAGATCAGAAAGAGATTCTGTTTTCTTAACATCATATATTGAAATGTGTGCTGTTTCACCTGTGTTATTAGATCCTAATAAATGAAAAGAGAGAGGTCAAAGACTAACCATTGTGTCCAACCCTTACTGACGTCCTCATGGGTCAAATCCACCAGAACCTGATGAGAAAAGGTAACAAAGTTTGCTTTAATGACACAAACAATAAATAAATTTAAATGACTCCTTACATTTCAAATATTAAAAGACAGACAATCAACTATACCTGAAGCAGTTTTTATAAATTAACTTCAGTTACCTTTCCCAGAAGGCCTTTGTGTTTGGAGAGCAGACCTCCGCCGTTCTTCACCGCAACATCCAGAGTCCGCCTGTGCAGCTCCACGAGGGAGACAGTGAACTCAAACCTGACAAGGTGGCAGAGAGAGAGGAGGAGAACGCAGAACATTTACAACTCGGAATAATCAGAGACCAACGAGTTAAAGTCAACGTTATCGAACAGTGGGACTCACGTCTGATCGTAAACTGGGTTGAGAGTTTTCTTGTACGTGTGAGTTTTCCTCCTGCCTGACCTCCGTTTGTCAGGGAGCAGGTAGAGGCGGACGTACGGATCTGAGCCGTGGTCAGTGAACGCGATCAGGTTCCTGTGAAGGTAAACCGATGAATGTGAAAACACTGACCTAATAATGTGTTGCTGTTTTTTTTTAAAGAAAGTCCTCACTCGTATTGGTCCTTACCTGCAGGCGTGAACGACTACGATGAGCTTGTTCCTCTGGGAGCTGTGTCTGACTGTCAGCTGGATCTCACCCAGCGGAAAGTGACTGGGGCCTGAACCACTACAGAGACAGAGAGGAGGGGATAAAACCATCAAAACCTGTCCTCTCGAAGAATAAGGCAGGTGATATTCTATATTTTGTTATTAACAAATAAATCTCATGAAAAGACCCAAACCAACAATGTTTCCACCAACATAAAGACATAAAAAAATTAGTTCCACACACGGTCAGACAGGCAGTTTGATCATTAATCATTGGGTGACCAGATAAATTGATAGATACTTTTGCAGCTGCTGGAGTCTCATCTGCAGCTCCTGAGCAGCGTAGGGGTTGGAGATATCTGATGCGATGCTCGGTGTTGGTTCTTTGCCTCCAGCCAGATACTGTTGGGAACCAGAGATGGCCAGGTTGGAGGTGCTCCTCCCGGTCTCTGCCAAGCCATTACCCCCTCCTACTCCTCCTCCTCCTCCACCCTGTCCCAACTCTGAGCTTCCAGGAGACCTAAAGGGGTCATCGGCCTCCCGCCGCCGGTTCAGCAGGTCCTGGGCGGACACTGAGGCTGAGCGAGGGATGTCGGAGGAGGAGGAAGGAGGCTTGGGGGAGTCAGAGGAGACAGAGGGCCGTGGGGTGGGGTTAGAGGTGCTGGACTTGCGAACCTGCACGGAGGACGGGGTGGAGTCTGAGGGCAAGGATGTGTCCTTATCCAAACACAACACCTGAAATTATAAAAATACAGAGGATCATTTTAGAGCCGACATATTTTTTTTCTGTCTTTTCCTACCTCCATGTTCACTGTGAAAAACTGTTTTTTTCAATATCAAACAAGAAAAAGCTAAAAACATTTCATGGCTTTTCTAGTATAGTGTAATTAAGTGGCGCTCCCATTGTGAATTCAAAACACTGTTCACTGTTCTCAGGAAAAAACAAATCCCCTTAATATCATCTACAAGTTGTCCTCCTACCCGCAGAGCCATCTTCATCTTGAGGGTGCAGCTCGGTCCAGAGTTCTTCAGAGGGAAGCGCTCATTCAGTGTCATCTCATCCGCCTCCAGCAGGCGATTCAGAGGCATCGTTAACGTCCCCAAAGAACAATCATGTTTCTCATCTTTCACCTTAAACCAGCAGGGCACAAAATATTATCTGCTGTCAGTCACATCTCATATACAGTATGTTCCAGATTTAACTGCTTATAAACACTGAACTGGAGCAGCAATCATATCATAAAGACAACTCCATACCTCAACCTCCAGCTCTTGGGTTTTGGGGTTGTGGATGAGGAAGGTGAAGGCTTCCTCCCACACTGGTTCATTGGTCTTATATCTGGTCTGGAAGAGGACACAACAGGGAGGAGTTAGAGGGGAAACAGGACCTTATCACAGCCTGGTCAAGACAGATGACACCCTGACAGTCAGAGTCTGGGGTCTCATCCTTGGACAAAAAGCAAATAACTACATTTCTCACAATATTTAAACATTTTTTAACTGAAACTGTAAAGTTGTACTCAATCAATGTGAGTCAAAAATGTATTCTGTTCCGTCAACGCTACCTTGGTCGAAGGTTTAATGCTTTTTGAGAACAGAAGATACACAAGATTCATAAGGATTATAGTGAAAAAATGAATGGAGGTGGGTATGAATGTAGATCGTGTTTGAGTGTCACCTTGCTGTCGAAGGACTTGTGTCCCACTGTGAACTGGACAAACGGACTGGGATCGCTGGTCACTTTTTTACCAGACTGCAGAAGAAGAAAACGAGGTTTTATGAACGAGAAAGAGCATCGGCTAGCAAACTATGCTAGCATTCATGACATTTCACTCAACTAACATTTCAAAAAGATGCAGCAATGGAGTTAAAGATTTAGCTTTAATTTTAGCATCTTTTTCACATAAAGTAATACAAGTTAATTTTCCATTAGTCATTAAAAATCTTCTACCATTGAATGAATAAATTTAATGTTTTGACAACAAGAAATGTAGCTCTACAGCATGTTATGAGCAGTCAAAATTCACATTTTGAGCTCATACAGTGTTATTCTTGAGCATGTGATATCTTTACCACCATACCAAACTACCCAGTGTTACTAAACACATTTCAGCACTAGATGGCAAAATGTGTTAATTTTTATGTTGAGGGAATCAAGTAGTAAAGTACATCAGGTAAAAGTCTTCATGGCCCCGAACCAGGAAGTCTGGAAACCACACCCGATCAGTTTAAAGAAAAGATCAATTAAAGGTTTCAGAATCAGAAGAGTTCAAATGTACTTTAGACAACAGTGTTGTTATTTACAACACAGTGTTAGAGACGGTGCACAGTTTTAGTCAACAAACATGATTAGTGGAGTTAATGATTTAACAGCAACGGCAGTAAGTAAGTACAGTTTCAGTAGCAGCAGCAGCAGCAGGAGCGCCCTGCTGGGTTTTTCCAACATGTCAGCTTTGACTCTGTATAGTTCTATAGTTTCTCTTTTTGCTGGATTTGTTCCAAATTCAACAAGGGTTCAAATTCAACAATGTAAGAAGAGCTGAGAGGGAATGTAGGATGTAATCAGGATGTTTATCTAGAATTTCTATTGCGAACTGACCTCAAGTCAGATTGAGGATTATAATTTTCACAATAAAACCAGCATCAATTACAAACATATATTTTCAAAAGTTTACATCTTCACTCATATGTTGAATCACTTTTATCACCCTTGGGTCTAAAACTGCTAAACTATAATTATACAGGACTGTTTAGCAGGTATAAGTGTGTCTATGGCAACACAGACACACATAGAACGAGAGAAACTTGTTAACACTAAACTCCTAAACTTCAGATTTAGACATTCTGTACTTAGGCAGCTGTTAAATGACTTAACCTATGTGCTTAATTCAAACTAAAGTGTGCACTAGGTGGCCAAAGGTTTGTGGACACTTTTGTGTATTTTTGTTCTCGAGCTGTATTTCTGTATTTGATCAAGGCCTCTTAATTCTAATGAAAGGAAATGATGAAATGACGCACAATGAGCCTTTTCAAACCTGAAAGTCCAAACCAAGGTTCATGTTTTTCTTGCTTTGTGTATATTTGAACTGATTAGTTTTGATTCCACATCGCAATTATGCCAGCACACTAAAGAACTGTACATGATATAACTACATGGTGTCGTCATCTCCTACATGAGTTTTGACTCCCTATCGGTGAGAGTGCGCTCTGTTTTTATGGACATTAGATCAGCAAGCTCTCTCTCTTTGACCTATCTTTTTAATTTGGCTTTTAATTGTTAACTGGGAGTAATGTTTTACTTGGTCTCTTAAGCTTCAATTATTGTTTTTTTTTCCATTATTCTATTCCTCAGTGTTCCTTTTTCTTTATTCTTCTGACTTTTATTGTTTTATTGCTCTAATTTTATTCCTGCATTTTTAAAATTTATTTGTATTTTTATTATTATTTACTTGCTTTTATTTGTTTCCTGTCTGTTGTTTCAATTTTTCTATGTGAAGCACTTTGGGCTACATGTGTGTATGAAAGGTGCCATATAAATAAAGCTTGAGTTGAGTTGAGTTAGCCATCCACTACTTTCAAAAATTAGTCCAGTAGTTAACTAGTCGTGGGTGATATGTTTTACCCATAAAGAATGATCAGTTCTCGTCAAAAAGATTTCAAACCCAACCAGTAAAATGTTAACTAATGTAGGTGGGCCCAACCTTGGCATAGGTGGAATAGCAGAGTCTTTCATTGGCTCTGAGAGGCTGTTAACAAATGAGCTGTTATCTGATTGGACTAAACCCCAGCAAGCTTTCTAAGCTGGAGATACTGTTTGACTGCAGTAACATCTTGCAGGAATAGTGCTAGTCTGTCCTCCTCAAAATACCTAAAATTCTGTTTATTTAACAGTCAAGTCATGCATGACAGCTGTGACCTGTCAACAACAACTACTCATATCACAGCTGCATATCTGCTGTACATGCATTGCCACAGCTTTTTTTTCACTGTGATAAAACCACTGATGAACAATTAGTCTACAAAGATACGACAGATTAGTGATTTTGATGGTCGACTCCTAGCATCCACCTACTTTTGGCCACACAGTGTAAATATGAGTTGAATGTGTATGTAAATAAGCCTGTGGGAACATATGTCTCTGTGTTCCTCTGTGTCCCTCCTCGGTGTCTGAGCGATATGGGTGTGCTTCGTTATCGTGTCGTTACCTTGAGGGCCTTACTGACCGAGGCCTTCCTCAGCCCCGATTGGTTGAACTCTAACGGATTGCGCTTTGATTTTCCCCCAGGGACAAGGCAGGAGAGAGCAAACAACACACAAACACACACACACACACCAGCAGGTTATTAGGGGGAAAGAGGGGCATGCAGGGAGGAGGAAGACCACACCAGGACCACCGCCATCACCAACCATTGGGACAGAATGAGACAGACAGAGAGACAACATGATGATCACATGGTTAATGTCATTCCCCAATTAAACCAGGACATGAGGTCAAAACTAGAGTCCGACCAATACTGGATCAATGAGGCCGATATTGATAGAAATGTTTAAAATTAAATAAACATCAACTAGTGATGAACTGAGTTGTGACAAGTACAAATACAACAAATATATATTATATCTTTATGTCAGCAACACAAGGTTGAAACTATAAAAATCTGCAGCATATAAAACATTTATTAAATGCAATTTGTTTCGGATCTCTTCCAATACGTCTGCCAATATCTGCCATAAACAGCTGAAATGTATTGGTTGGACTCTTGTCAAAATACCACAGCATTAGATGGGTCATTGATCGATAATGGAGAGAGAGGAAATGAAGAAAAAATGAGGAATCATTCTGACTGAGAAGAAGCTGAAATGGTTTTATGTTGTGGTGATATGAAATCCATTGATATTTAAGCTCCTTCTCTTGCAGAAGGTCTTATACAACACATTCCAGCAAAAATGAACTAAACTGGAGATAAAATTGAGCCACAACAAAAGTATCTGATACCGACGTCTCACTTGTCTTTTCATCTCTGTTATCTGATCACACCAGGACACATAACGTGATGCAGGTATGTATGCTAATTTAATGTATCTCGGAGTGACGAGATCATAAATGTCAGAATGAAAAGAAAGGCGTGACCTCAGGTCATTAAAAGCTGACAATGTTTGTGAAAAACTGCAAAATGATACATTAAAATCTGTAGCGCATCAATGACTGAGTTAAAGAGGTTTCAATGAAAGGCATAGTTTGAATTCTTATAAGTGTGGTTGTATGAGGTACTTATCCAGAGTCCAGTGTATTAGTATGAGTAGTACTACCACTGTAGGAAGCTGAGCAATGTACTGCTGTGGATAAGATCAGCAGCAAAACGTATTTTAGCCACCAAAAAAGATCACTATCAGGGCATGCTATACTATTAATCACTTGTCATCTCGCTCTTTCCCCATCACCAAACTCCTCTGACAAAAACAGCAATTTTACCTCGCACAACTCGGGACTTGCTGGTCTATCGCTGCCTTGGTCAGTGAGTTTGTTTGTCTTGCTTTTTTTTTTTTTCATTTTGGTGTTTGTTCGGATTGACCAAAGTCACACAATGACACACACAAGCTAACAGATCCAGGCATCAGTAAATAAGCAACTCCTGTCTTCTGCAAGATAACATTACTGTTTTTGCCAAAGGAGTCTAGTGGCAGCGAGCTAGTGATATAACAAGTAATTTAACTTCAGTTTCTCATTGCAAATGGCTGTCTGACTGCAAGGTAAAGTGGCAAAAATATTCTAAATATAGCATACATATAGATGAGCCTTTTTTGATGACCCTGTCCACAGCAGTACATTGCTTAGGTTCCTAAACCAGTACTCCTGGTGTTTCTCCAAGCACATCAACCAACCCCACTTCAAATAATCTGAAATATCCCTTTAAATTTTACAGAACTTCAAACTTTCTTCCCTCCTGCCCCGAGGCCAGCTTCGATCTAACATGGATAAATGGGTCTGAACACTCAATCCAGTTCATGTCAGATCAGTGTCAGATTTTTCAGCAATATACAGACCTGTTGACAAGTAAGTGACACCTACTGGCCAACATTCAGAAGTGCATTAAGCATTAACGTCAGGTAAAACATTTTCTTGTCAAAAGGTCTGTGTATTCTTTTAAAATGTATTGAAAATGTAAATTTGCTTCAGTTTCTCATGAAGCAGTAACCATGTGCTGCCCCCCTGCTGGCAGAGTTGGGGTGAACCACCACAGGAGAGACTGATGGGGAAAACCTGTTCACACACAATGAGCTTCTGCAGGAAGGATGGAGGGAAAGCAATCCACAGAGAATTCACCCCACCTGCACTCAGTGTCTCAAAATGGTCAAAATGCAGTCCTTCCCCTCAAAATAAATCGCATAGAAAATTAATTTTCTACTATAACATATCGTAGAAATAATTCAGAAAGATCATTTTAAGCTGCACGAGCGGCTTAGGTTTAGGGCATCTAAGACTTCATGAATATCAAGGCTGTGTGTATTTTGTCAACAAATATTAATTAACAGCCTTTTTTTGACATGACAAAGAGGAGACTGACTCAAAGTGTCTCTAAATTTCTTTAGAACATTGCTGACAAAAAAAGTTGATCCAGAAGGAATCTGGAAAGAAAATATCTTCTTTTTGTTAATAATCATTTTCTCCTCACTTTTTGAGGAAATAGGATACAAAGTATTGAAGTACTTAACTAAAATGTTCAGACAGTCTAACTAAAACTAGACTAAAATGCTCTAAAAAATTTTGTCTACAAGTATACTGATGACCAAAATGAGGCTAACATCAATTATTCTGGGCCACTGATTTGAGTAAAAATTTTCCTTTGAATATGATGAGACAAAAGCATCCAGGCAGTTAACCACAAAACTGTTAAAATGAAGTTGAGTAAAAATGTCTGAAATTTACATGGACTGCTCTCAGTCTTGACTTTCTTTGTGCAACTTCAAATGCTGAATGAAGGTGGAAGTTGTTGCGTCTAATCTGTAATTTTTGACCCGTACATTTTGCATACTGCAAATTGTTGTTGTTGTTTTGTTTTTTTTGTTAACCACAAAATCATCTTCGGTATCATTTTCTTCCAACTGGAGCTCAAAAACATAACATTAGGTCATCATGTTTTTTTCCTGCAACTTGATTGGGTGTTGTCAGATTGGTTCAAACAAAGTGGATCTGGGGAATTAAGTGTCCACAAAAAAAAAAAGGCAATTTAAAAAGAGCACATTTAAGTATTTGTCTGGTGCCGTCTGGTCTCATGAGGCACAAACAGAACATGAAGTTGTACACAGACCTTTATAATAGCATATATAGAGAAGTATTGATCGTTTTATCCTTTTAAAACTCTATTCCTCTGCTGAAATTCAATCTGCGATGGCAGTGAGGCAGAAAAACATCAACAGAACTTTTTTTTTTCTTTGGAGAAAATGAGTGTCATCAATACAGAGAAAGAGCTCTGGCGAGGCTCCTTTTATTGGACATAGCTCCTGTCTCCACTTTCCAGATAATAACCTATCTGATGAAACTAGATTAGAGGAAACAATGTACAATGCGTCAACTAATACTGTGAGATCAATAACTTCTTATGAGGGACAATAGAAGAGGAGGAAGGATGCTTTTGAAAGTCCTACAACATAAACCCTCAGTGTTGTTTGCTCATTTTCTGATCACATGTTCTGTCATGCTCCTCAGCTTTGTAATCAAACTACAACAGATAACATTTATGATAAATAATGATATTAATGAATTGAACTCATGCACTAGTAAGGATTCATGCTCATCAGGCAAACCTCCTTTTTTAAAAACAAACAATGAGCAAAAGTATCACAAAGGAACACAAGCTCTAGCAGAGGTTATCACACCTTGGAGTTGGTCAAACTACTCTAAGGATGCAGAAAACAGCCAGCGGACTCACAAATAAGGTCCTATAGAGAGAGGCAGTGTTTTCGCAAAACACGAGGCCCGCCGCCCGCCTCTCTTTTAAGTAGCCAGAGCCCAAGTTCCCCTCGAAGACGCTCTTCAGAGGGGGAGGAGGAGACAAGAAGAAGCAAAGAAAAAGAGGCTGAAAAGAGGAAAGTGAGGTCTGCACTACAGAGTTCAAACACTAAGAGATAAAATTCTTCATGCTAGAAAACTACTCTACAAGACAAGATAGAATTAGTGTTTTTAACTGTGACAGTCTCATCTAGTTTATTACCAACAGTTACTACAAACAAAGGAGACCGCTGGGTAATTGTACTGTACAGTCAGAATTTCTAGTCATGTGAGGTTTACTGGCTTAAAGATGTTTTTCTCACATATAATCCTTGTAAAACAATTATGTTTGGATGGTTTTGGATGGTTTTGGATTTTTTTTCTGTTACTATTTGAGCCACTCTAATTAACAGAAGAGTTTTGCATTGAAGCAAATAATTTCAGCATATTGAACAGACTGAAATCGAAATTTTAAAAAACTGAGGTGCGACGCTTGAAATCAGAATAAGGCACATATGTACAGATAATAATAAGCTGCTATTCTGTTTGAACAATATGAATATAGCACCATTACAACAGGATTCACTCTTACTTGATTTGTTCAAGTTATCTTGTTACTGCAGTTTTAAGATGAGATGGAGTGAAGAGTAGAAAAGAAGTTTGGAAAAGAAGAAAAGTGGGAAACCGAGCGGAACACACTGTGTGAGGCAAGAAGCAAAAACTGGATGGAAAGAACGCTCGAATGTTTGTTTTAAACAACCTGGTGCACCATACAGGGTAGAAATCAAGAAATATTCTGTAATGGTAAAAATAACTGTCAATTACACAGACACACAAAAAAAAACAGAAAACCCTTAAAAAATACATATATTAACCACACAGCAATCGAAAGCATCAAACTACAGCACCAATTTCTGCAGGGCAAATATAAAAAAATAAATATATGTATAAAAAGTGAGGGATGATAAATGAATAAATATGAGACACTTAAATCAGAATGTTTACTTAGTGTCTCATAATTCTGGCTTACTATTATATTTTTGTTTTTATCATTCATAACTTTTTTTTATATATTTCTTTATTTTTCTGTTGAAAATGAGCTTCAAGGAGAAAGCGTTCATTCAACATACATTCAACAAAATAAATGACTGGAAAAAGGCTCCAGGATTCAATATTGAAGGTCAGACATGATAAATGCATGAGTCTGTGTTTTTAAGGAAATCAAGCAATAAATCACTATTTTTCTTCACCTTGGCTAAGTAAATAGCTAGATTTTTTAATATTTGATTCTTAAGATGAGAGAAATGGGCTGTAAAATCCAAACCAACTGACTTACAGGCAAGTTTCTGGCTGAATCCAAGAAGACGACAAGCAGCGCAGACGCCAGGCCATCGTTGGCTTGACTCCGATCAGCTTTGATGCTCATCAGTGCCTGTGAAGGGATAAACGCGTATAAATGCTTAGTATTTGGTGAAACTGATCATATCTAGAGAGTCTAAGACGACATCTTTCAATAGCTTATTTCGTTTGATGATTTAAACAAATTGTTTCTGTAAGTGCAGCAGTTCTGTACCTGGTCCAGCTTCTCAGGTGAGGGCAGCAGAGATAACCACTCCAGTTTGAGGTGCAGCTTCCCTGTAGCCACGCCGTCCATTACAAACCACTGAGGACAAAAAAAGTTCCTTGTTATTATCAAGATTAAGGTACTTTCTTTGGATAATTTCCATCCAATAGTTCATTTTTTTGTCTAATAAACAAAAAGAGGGAAAGACTTAGTGGTACCAAACCTCTTTAAACAGGCTTTTTCCAGTTCATTCTTCTATTTATTTCTATTCTTTCTATTTATTCATTTATTTCTTCATGTAATTCTGCTTCATTTTGCGAATGAGGTGGCTGTCAAAGTGTGTCATGGGGTCATCTTTTTGCCTATTTGTTGACTGGCATTGGAGTGTGCAGACATTAATGTTTTTATTGATTCATTTATTTATTTACTTATTTATTTTTGCAGTCTTACACAGTACTGGTTGGCCACTCTAACAAAAAAATTAGATTTATGAAATAAAAATAAATAAATAAATAAATAAAACAAAACAAAAACACCACCGTAATGAGCACACAGGGCCTTCGCTGTATAAAAAAAAACAGGAAAAAACATGTTCCCTGCTTTAACGTAGTATTTGAGCCTAAAGCGGATCTGACTGCTGGAACTGAGAGAGGAAGAGATGTAAATTACCTCATCGACCTTCTGTTCCTTCTGGAGCTCGGCCAGGTCGATCATCAGACTGAAAAACAAGTCACAAACAACACAAAACTTTCACTGGGGGTTTCTGAACGAGGCTGACTCATCACGCCGTGCCTGGCTGCACCGTCACGACAGACTGTTTCTCACGCAGCGGTGAGTTAATGGGCTCTGGTGGAAATTAAAGTCTGACACACGACGCTGCGCTCGTTAAACACCACTGTGAGCTCAGTGTGAAAGATCCATATCGCTGTCAGGGGCCCTGTCCTATGATGAAGAACTAAGATCAGCTACCTGGAGTGTGGAGTCCTTTTACATACAGTGCAAACTCTTTATGGTAAATAATATTTTTATATGAAAATCACAATGTACAGAGCACAAATAGAACCCTGTTAATCCATAAACTACAGAACCCACATGTGCAGCTATCCTTATTACAGTACAGTACAGTAAAACTTGTACATACTGTCAACAAACAAATGTGCCATAAGTGGGGTCACAACTAAAAATCATTTTCAAAATAGATTAAAAAAAAAAAAAAGAGAGAGTTAACATTAAAAATTCCCAGATCTCATAATAACATCTTCAACTGTTTCAAAGTTTAAAACCCAAAGATCTCTGGTGGATTTATGACTTCAGTGATTCCTCAGTTATCAAAATGTTTTTATCAAAATTGTTGTTGAAAACTAATCACTAAGTGATGATGTAAAAAACACTAAATCAAGACAAGTTTTGGCCCTAATCATTTGCAAATAAGAAAAAAAACAAAAACAAACATAAATAAACGTAAAGCAGAAGCTGTACCTTCCCAGGAAGTCGTCTTTATCTGTGTCTTCATCAAACAGCTCGATCTCCAGATTGTGTGCTGAGTGATCGTATATCAAGGCCTGAAAATACATATTAACACATTAATATGATCCTCACACACACACCGAACAAGGCTCTGCTGGAGGATTGACATAAATACAAAGATTTGGAGTCGTAATGCCTCAGAATGCAGGAATTTTTCCTTTAGGATGAAACATTTTCAACTTATGCCACCCAGGAAGAATTCACACCCACTTGCCTCTTTACTAGTGCTGTCAAACGATTAAAATTTTTAATCAGATTAATCACAGGGTTACTGTGGATTAATTTCGATTAATCACGATTAAATATCATTCATTTTTAATCTATATTAATCGCGTTTCATTTTGCATGAGCAAACAGACTCAAGAAAGAAGGGAATATATACATAGATATGTATAATAAAGGCTAGATGTCTCCTCCGTGCTGCCGGCCAATGCAATCGCACGTCCGCACTGGCGGTCATCTTACCACAGTCAGCTGGCTCACCCATAACATTGTGTTGTAGTGGTGCATACTTTTTAAATAACCATAACTTGCTCAATTTTCTACCGATTTTCAAACAGTTTGGTTTGTTATAAACGTCAGAGGTGTAGTTGTAACACTGCACTTATGGATAATTATGTTACACTTCCGGTCAAACATCCAGAATTGTAGCCACGTTAATAACGTTTGTAAGAAACCAAACCGTTTGTAAATCCGTCAAGATTTCAGCGAGATACGTTTTACGTTTACGTTTACGTTTTTTACGTTTGTGCAGATCACTCACCTTCATTCACATACCACAGACTCCACCAGAGAGCTTGCCTGGGGTAAGATGGCCGCCCGGTGATGCCGTTAGAGACTCCGCCTTAAGACATCTATTACACATATCTATGAATATATACCGGATCAACTACCCATTTGTGCATGTGCGGCGGCATGCGCGACGGTAAGTCTACTTGGACAAACTGCCCGAATTGCGTTGCCAGAGACGTTTCGGGGACTTTGAGTCATTCTGCGCTGCAGATGCGTTAATTGCGTTAAAATTTTTAATCAGATTAATCATGATGATGGATTAATCCGCGTTAACGCGTTAATTTTGACAGCCCTACTTTTTACACCAACTTTTTCTGCCCAGATAGACAGAATAGTTTACTTTGATGAGGTGCTTTGTGTGTATTTTTCATCTATGAGGACTAAATGAAAATAAAATGGTAAAATTTCAGATTGCCTCTCACTTTCACTGTGTAGTCGCTCACCTCGTACACTTCGTTCCATTTCGGGTGGACGGTCTCGTGGATGACTTTGCTCTGGAAGAGCTGAGTCCCGATCTGGATGACCCCGTACGGGTCTGACTTGCCTTTGATCAGCCCTCCCAGGAACTTGTCTTTACCAAGCAGGTCCTGGGCCTCAATGAAGTGGATCCTCAGGACGCCCTAAGGACACAGACGCGTAACAGAGAGTGTAACATGACCAGGAGGAGAGGTTGTCAAACAGACCATCTATGAAAATGGAATGTATATTTTAGTGTTGTTAGAAACCATCTAGAAATTTGAAAGGTATATGGTATTAGAAAGGTAGCCTGAGGTAAAATAAAAAGGGGAAACATTGAGGATATCTAAATACAGACAGGGGGAAATTAACAGTTTCCCTGCTTGCTAATAAAGAACAGGATGTGTGGATTAGACTGTGGTGTAATGATGCCTATATGTCATATATAGGTTCACACATGATCAACTGCACGTGAGTTAGCTTTAAGTTCATTTGATATTTCCATGCCGGGGCAGGATGTGAAATAAAATATAAAGCAATAAATATTAACGTGACAATTATTTAGGACCATTAAAATAACAATGTCAGCATAGTTTATGGTTTGAGGCACATTTTTGTATATTTTTTTAATTTGAGATTCACTATGAGGAGCAGCTTAAGTTCAGAAATTTGAAAATATAAGGGAAGTTTGGGATTTGGCGAGCTTTTCAGTACTATAACAAAACATTACATAGAAATGCAACATGTGATTTTCATCAGTCATATTCAGTTTACAACAATTAACAACAGTGTACGTCAGAAATCACATTTGAGAAGCTGCAACCAGAGACATTTTTGATGACCAGATTCTTACTGTATTCTAAACAGTAAATGTAGACCTGTGACAATAATTATTTATTACAGCTTTGTGTTTCTGTGTCTGTGTGCGTGTGTTACCTTGGGCATGGGGAAGCGAAGCATGGCCAACTGGGCCTCTCCCACCAGAGGGATGGTGATGCGGTTTGGCAGGACCAGGAAGCTGTAGATGATGTCCTGGATGATGCTGTCACACAAACCACTGAGAGAGATGGACAGAGGAGGAGAAGGAGGAGGAGAGATAAGAGGGAACGAGAAAACAAATAAAATAAATATTAAAAGCAATAAAAATAAAAAATGTAAATTTGTAAATGAAAATTATTTTCTGAATCAGGTCAAATTTTAATCTCTCATCCTCACTGTCTCTCAGTAGAGGTTTTTTTTGCCCTGAAGGATCACACTGCACACTGCAGCTGTTCTTATGTCCACAGAGCAGCCTTGTACATGTCCAAACACACGTCTATCAACAAGTGTTCCCACACATACAAACATACAAATACAATAGACTCCTCTCTGCTTTCACAAACTATTTATTTAAGATTCACATGTTGATTAACAGGTTGAAACACAAGTGCTGCAGCTTCCTGACACAGAAGGTGTTTGGACAGACTGTCATGGGATACTGGTACAGTAGTGTGTGATGTACTGTGTGTATTTTTAATGAACAGGTTCCCATTTAGTTTGTGCAAACACATCCCATAAAAAACAACAACTGATTAATAGATAATGAAAATACAGCATTGATAGTTGCAGACCAAGACTATTTATATGGTTCAAAGTGGTTCCACCTGATAGTGTGGTCTGTGACCTATTTAGAGTAACGAGAACACAGTTTAAGGAAAGAGATGATGCTGTTGAAGCACTAGAAAATAAAATGAATGTTTATCCCCGTTGTATCTGGCAAAGAGAAATCTCACAGGCTGAAAAAACATGGGCAAAAAATAAAAGCAAAACTATTTGCATGGGTTGATCTTGTCAATAGGTATGACTTTGATGCCCCTTTTTCATGTCTGATACTGATGCTGCAACCTTGAGTATCTTCAGATAACAACACCGATCAAATACTGTCTTTTCACCAACATTAAACAAGTAAGCTGTCTAATGCTGTAAATCTTTGTGGTCGTTGCTTAACCTGACCTCTAAAAAACATCATGCTCAAACTGTGAGACAAATAAATAAGTATATAGCACACATGTCTCAGTTATGTATTACTGCTGCTCCGTGTTATTTTAACTTTTTCACACAAAACTTTTAGCAACATTTTTAATCAAAAAATGTTGCAGCACCATTCAAACATTCAAAATGAAATTTAAATAAATTGCTTAAATGTATAAGTTGCACTCGGCAGTTTTGTTTTTTTCTGCTTTGATCTTAAAACCTCCACACAGCTGACATGCCGACAGGTCTCATCTGTGTTACTCATGACTAGACGTGTAAATCACAAGTTTCATCATGATACGATATTATATAGATTCTTTGGACAACAATATGATATTTGCCAATATCATAAAGACAGCAACCACATGGTTTTGATTTTAATAGATATCAGACGATATGACTTGTCCATTTAACACATTCGGTTAAACTTAAGTCAAAACACAAAAAGCAGATAAATTACAATTTAACAACTTTAGGACTGAACGCTTTGAGACAATTGTGACACAGTCATCTTAAAGATGATGATGTAGATCAATATTTTAAGTTAAGCACTGACATGCTGATTTTGGTGAGTACAAGTATGGGATCGATAGGTGCATCCATAATTATCACTCAAAGGCTGAACCAGACATGTTTTCTTTTTGTGTGCTTTGGCTAAATTGACCATTTAAGAAAACAGTTCTTCAGGGCCTTTGAAAAAAAAAGAAATATAATATGTTTTAAGAATGAACAGGACATCTCTGAGTAGAGTATAGTAGAGAATATCCCAAAATATCATCCTGTAAAATAACTGACCTCTACACACAGCTGAGGCTGCAGCATGAGGAGAAACAGTAAACAGGTTGTACGGCTTGTTTTAGATGATAGTTGAAATAATACACGCTGTATGTCTAATTTCATCCCCAGCTTGCTGATACTGTGTGTACAGTTTGAACAAGAAGCGTGTAGACACCACCTCTCGTCCTCTAGAGGGCAGCAGCAGCCTGCATTAAAACAGCTGCACTGCTGATCCTGGGTGAGCCTCAGACTGAAATTTGCAATGCAAAGTTGATTCTGGTGTTGACATGCTCATTCCTAGTCTGCACGCCCACTAAACACATAATTGTCTCCAGATAAATGTTAGATGGTCCAAACACGTACACAAACGCACACTCACACACATACACACAGCTGAGGGTTGCCTCAGGTTTTCACCACTGAGGAAATAATGAGCACCCTCACACACGCTAACACACAGGAAGAGAGTGAGGAGGGTGGGGTGAGGGCAGGTCTTCACCCCAGACACACACACACACACACACACACAAACACACACTGGTATTTTCCTGCAAACTTGTCGAACAAGGAAAGCTACATTTCACAGGGCGGAGTCATTTGGAGACCGCAGTGAGTTTCTCTGCTGAAAACAAACAGTAAACCAGCAGGAAACAGACACGAGTCAGTATGGAGGAGTAACAACACAGTGAGACTCTGCAGGTGGAGGTGTTTTTCACACTCAGGTTGTGTTTCAGGCTGTGGTGTTCTTGTTCCATTTAGAATCTAGGCTTGTTTTTGTCATTTTCATAACAAATGATTAAAATCAATCAATGGTAATGCAATGAAAAAAGATCAATAATGCAAAAATCAGGGGGAGAGTCAGATCTTAAAAAGACATGCAGCAGCATGAAGTTTAACTTTCTATGAAAGTCATTGTTGGTCAGTCCAAACTGAAAACCCCACAACCATTTAATGGACTGTCATAACATTTTGTTGATAATCATGATCCCAGTCCTCTGGTTTGTCCTCATGTGCCATCAGGAGGTTCATATTTGTAGTTTTGAGTGAAATGCCTCAAAAAAGTATTGGATTAAGTGCCATGAAATTTAGTAAACATATCCACGTTCCCCTCAGGATGAATTGCAACAACTTGGTGATTCCTTTACTTTCCATCAGGTCACATTTTGCAAAATGTTCTTCTAATAATCTAGTCCAGGGTTTCCTAAACTTAGAACTTAGTGTCAGGACCCAAAATGGTCCACAGATCCATTTTTATTGGGTCGTCAACTGGCAGAGTAAATGCATACTGCTGTACATTTACAGCAGCAACATAGAATGACAGACAGAAAACAGCTTTCAGCGACGTCAACCCTTTTATAACATTTGACACACGGAACAGCAACTTTAAAAGACAGTAATCAAGTACAGCTGGGTTCAAGAAATGTTAACCGCCACATCATTAATGTTTAATAGTATGAAGCAGCACAAAAATGATTAGGGCTGTGTCTTGGCAAGAATCTGTCATTATGATACATATCATGATGCAGGGTTAATGATCCAATATACTGCAATATACTGCGATACTATTTTTAA